>OMNV01011358.1:0-30732 GCA_900303265.1 Brotula barbata | reverse complement strand
TCACCAATCTGTTCTATTCCTCTACCTTCTCTTCTTCTCGTTGTTCTTGTCTTCCTCTCCGTTCCACGACGTGACCTGCTCCAGCCGATCAGCGGCCCTCATCAGCTGCCCCTCTCCGTTCAGTTACCTGAGTTGCTCACCTGTGTTGGCCTCGTCCCTTCCCTTTCTTCTGCCTTCCTTTCCCAGTGTATAACAGCAGCCACCTCCCACTGTTTGACTCTCTGGGTTCTCTGTCGTGTTGCTGAAGTGTCGGCTGTTTTTCCTGTTCTCTCTCCTCTTCCTGACCTCCCTGTCAGTGCTTTGCGACTCTCGGCTGTTACTCCGCTCAGTTGTTATAATTACGCTCGTATGTTATCTATGAACTCCACACTGAGCTGCACTTTGTTCTCTCTGACCAAACATCCCATTACATTTAACAAAAGATGCCCGTCATCCAACTTTGTTTTTTTTTTGTTTTTTTACAATCTTTAAGCCTTTTCTGTCTTTATTCATCTTACACTTCCATATGTGTGATCAGCAGCCTCAGGCTTAACTCACACTAACACCCTGATTTTCCTTGATACTGGTCTCTCTGAGCAGGAGGGATATTAATTGTGCACATCAAACCAATTTCAGGCCTTATGTTGGATTGATGAAACGTAAACAGCAAATACAGGATGTGTGCAAATCCGAAGATTAATGAACCTGTAGAGTCTTAATGAATCCAGAGTTTTCAGTATTGAATGTACTGATTGAAAGAAGTAATTCTTCTTGTAAACTTTTGGCCTTCGTTTCTCTTCATTATCCATGGAATCCAAAGACTCCTCTTCACTTTCTCCTCTTCAGCAGCTCTTTTCTATCTCTGTTCTGTCTTCCGTGAACCCCAGAAAAGCTCTAGTAAACTGCAGTCAGTTGTTCTGCCGTTTTACTTTCTCGTTCAAGCTTTTTTTTTCCCTCTCTACCAGCTACAATCTACAGGATTAATCCTTACAGTTGAACGGTCTGACGTCTTCCCACTCTCTACCCTTTTTGCTCCTCTCCTCTCATCTTGCCTATCTCTCCTTCTCCTCCTCTCGTTCTGCGTCTCTCCTTGCCGTCGGGGAACAGTGGATTACCTCCTTTCACTGAACTACAGTAGGACTGTGATTAGCACCAGGATTTAAGATGACACAGCAATCATCCAAACCTATTTGGTTAGAGAGGAAATCACCGCTCGTAACCGGCATTATGCAAACAGCTTTGATCACGGGGATGAGTGCCATCGTGTTCAGATTCAGTGTGTATGAATGCATGCATGTGAGCCCGAACGGAGCTCTAAAATATTCTTACATGCACTCTCTCGCTTTGTTATAACTGCTGTTACTAAGGCAGCTGCTGTCACCGACGCAGACTTCATCAATTCACTCTCATGAGTTGCAGTGATGCCTTTCAACTCTGTCCCTTTCAAAATGAGATTTGCAATAGAAAGAGGCACCGGCCTGCTGTATTCAGTGGCATTAGGCCCCTTCAGCTCTCAAAAACCTTGTGTGCGTGCGTGCGTGCGTGCGTGTGTATGTGTGTGCATTAGATGCAGCAGATGCTTTGGCAGAGGGGAGCCACACATCAGCCTTGATATTGTGCCATCATCTCTCTCTCTCCCTCTCTCGCTCTCTCTGTCAGAAATTGATGATCTGCAATTACACAGCATGTGTCAGTGCAGCTAAACATCATTTGATAGTTCCACGCTGGCATGTCACGACCGAGCGAGCAGGGAACCACCACAATAAAAAAATAAAAGCACAATTTGATTCTACCAGGCAGCATCTACAACCTGCCTACAAATTAAAAGCATCCTGTTTAATCTAGATAAAAAAAAAACAAACCTTACTTGAGTTGTCGTCTGTAACATCAGATCCATTCCTGAGATAACATAACACAACATGGCCTCCATGATATCTGCTCACTTTGGAGGTAAAGGACATGAAAAACATTCGGATGTCGCTGATGAGGAGGCAGCTTTGATAACCACAGCGTTTATCTGCGTATGTGCGAACTAGGTTACTTCCTATTACTGTGCATGATCTAACCACAGTGCTCAGCGCGCGTTCACTTTTGTTGTTTTGAGCTAAGTTGAATGAATGAACAGCTGAAGGACGGAGGATTGTGAAGACAAACACTGAGGTTTAACAGAGAACATCTACCCACCGGCAAATCAACGACACCGACCAAACCACCAAATCCACTTGTTGGGTTCGGCCTTTGAAGATGATCGCAGAAGAAATCTGAAGGGAGACCTGTATTACAAATCAAGCTCGACAGCAGAATGTGAAGAAGTGCTATGGATCATAAGAAACCTTCACTGGGGGAAGACTGAATTCATTTTGTTTCTGCAGACTTAGATGTTTTTGAGTGTCTGGTTCTATATGAAACACTGGCTACGTCCACACTATGCCCGAAAAATTAAAAACACATCTTTCTTTCTCTGTCTGACACTTCTGTCCATATTAAAATAGCATTAAACAGCACCAAAAACTCAAATGTTCGCAACGTTGTGTAGATGAGAACAGTGGAGGGATTTGAAAAGGCTGACGTATAATTGTCATGTGATCCTGGATTCAACAACTGAGCTACAGACATTTCACGTGAAGGAGATGCTGGATTCGACCTGGATGAACCACTGCCTCAAACGCTTCTGGACTTTTCTGCGTTTTTTTTCCTTAATGTTAAAGGCTTTTTGGGTCCTTTGGCCCTATAAAACATTGCATGTGATATTGGCCAACGCAAATAAACTTGACTTAACATGGTGCTGCAGTCTAGGTGGACACACCTGTGCCTAATTGCCACAGCTGCAGCAGCTTTATCAATCAACTAGTGACAAATCTATACCTCCTTCAGAGAGACTGCAGTGCTGCCGGATGCATGCTGACAGTTTAGTTAGGAAAACAGAGATGTTGTTCCTCTTGTTTATTCAGGAAAGCTCCTAAGACGTTCCTGCCCAGCACCTCTGAGCGCTCCAGTATGTATGGGGACACGTAAAGGACTCCTGTGCGTCCTTCCACTGTGAGTATGTCTGATGACGTCTGTCGCCAACCCGTCACAACAATAAATATCAAAAGCGCAGAAACAGAAATTCTCTCATGCTGGACTCTCATGTGATCCTTGTTGAGTCCTTTACACCCGCTTTGTAAATAATAGTTGTGTGACAGAAGCGTCAAGTTGTTTTTTTACAAGTCAAAACCTGTCGTTCTGCCTCGTTCAGGGGGTTCTGAAAAATAAAATTACGAAAGTATCTGAAACTCCAACTGCTTAATTATCTTCCGTTTCACAGTAAACCCAGCCTCAGTTGCAGATTTCCCGTAAGACTTCTTGCTGCACTGAATTTTTGCCATAACTCTTCGCGCTGTTCTGCAGTATTTGACAAAGCTTTTAAGTGTTATTACAGGCAATTACAGTAGATGTTAGACTTACAGTATGGGACTCTTCTTCCTCTGAAGCCTTCTGTTCTGTTCCACGTCCTTTAATATAATTTGAGATAATAGAGAAATAATGCACACAGTGTTTTTCTTCACACACACACACGCATAAACTCATACACACACTGCTGTGAGGTGTGTGTGTTGACTGTCCCTCTGTGCGCTTCGCTTTGCAGCTCCGATCACCTGCCATGTGATAGCTGTGGTGCCTTCATGAACTCCTCGGAAAGTAAGGCTTCTCTTGTTACGTCGAGAACAGCATTTAACATGCAAGTAAAGTAATTATTAGATTTTAGCATTTACATTCTACATTCACCCTCACAAAGCAATGCATGATTTTTAAAATTCCAAATAATTTCTTATACAACATACAGTTTATAGCTTGTTCATTACACATCACTGCCAAAAGTATACATACTTTCTATTAGTGTTATATACGTATTATTGGGAGAATAATGTTTATGTACACAATACAAAATATCTTATTTGGTAGAGGGGTGGTTGGAGCAAGTGAAATTATCTCAATCCTTCATCATTTTCTGTATAATAGATATTTGATGTAATTGTTATCTAACTTGTAACCACTAGCCATATTATGTAATTTAATATTATGTCAAGAGCAATATTAGTCACCTAATGATAATGCAAAACAAATTTAAAACAAATTCACCACTTCAGTAAAAGTACTTAGTGACCCTGAAGCACCAGTAATGATAAATATCCAGCCAGCAACAACCGCACGACTAAATCCTAAATGACTCAATACCGCCATCTTGTGACATAATATATGATTGCAGCCTTGTTCCGAGTAGAACGATAATCATAATTATGTCTGGGTGTAGTTTTACTCAGTGAATGTAAGACATTGAATTGACTTGTGACTTGCTTGTCTCAGCTTGTGACCGGAGTGCTGAGACTTGAGTTAGTTGTCACTTGCTAAACCATTATTTGGTCCCTGGATTTTTATTTTACTGTGTTGTGATTGGCTATCCCTTTTTGTATTGTACCCAATGCCCTTGTTTATTAGCTACTTACTGATAAGATATCATTAATTCAATATTGTGGGATGAATTTACTGTGTGTTATTGTTGGCGACTTGGACTCTTTGTTTATTAAGAGCCTGTACTCACGCATTTGCCTGGCATTTATTTTTATTTTTTCAACAAACAATGGCTTTGGTTAGATAAGGGTGGAATTGCCGTCACCGGCCATATGCTCCACGCTCTATAAATAAGACAACAGACCAGACAGAGAACAGGAAGTCACCTTAACTGGTAAATATTGGGCAACCAGGCAACTTTAAAGGCCTAACCTGCTGCGGTTGCACTTACGCATTTACACGCACGCGCACGCGCACGCGGGCTCACGCACACACATTCTGCATTCCGTTCTGTTCTGGCTTGGATTGGCCAAACATCACATCCGTCATCGTTTTCCGACCCGAACTGCTCTCTGATTGGCTAGATGGGAGCCGATGGCGGTTCCACGAGCGGGATTGGCTAGAAAACTAGGTTAGTGGTCCGACAGGCATGACGGTGAATAGAAACTGGGTCACCGATTGAGAGGCGTTTATGTCACAGCTCTTTGGTTTGCTGTTGCATTTTACCAAGTGGTTTTCAATGGATACGCCAATCTTCTTGGAGCCTACGTGAGTACAAAATGCAAACGGGCTTTCCGGTTTGTCGACATTGCGCCTCCGTGAGTTTGTTGGGGTCGTGTGTGATGGTTTGCCGTCGATGTTTGTGGTCATGTCTGTGGTTTTCTGGAGTAGAGACATTAGCTTGCTGGCCAAGTCTTGACAGTTAGCGTTCCTTAGCTAGCAGATGTATGCTAATATTAGTCAACGGAGCTAAAGTCCGGCGTGGATAAAACGCCCACAGTTTTCCAGACGAGTTTTCGGCGTTACCGTGAACTGCTTCGGCGAGTGCCAGTGGGCTAATGTACGACTCGCTGAACAATGTTAATCAATGCTAACAGGCTAGCAATGTAAACAGGCCTTGGTTGGCACACGGTTTCTTCGATAGCGTTCGTCCACCGACGGGGAACTTCACATTCTCCCATCGTTTATCTCCTCCAATAACAGTTCCGGTCAACCGTAGCGGATGTGGGCAGTTTTGCGCCACTATAAATGCTCGTGTATGGTTAGGAAATCTGGGAACACGGTGCTGGCATTGGCATGTACTGAGATGATGGAAATCCTGGGCTTTCAGGGCTTTCTGTCATCGCGCACCAGTAGCCCCGTTGTTGTGTAATGGGTGCAGAGAGCTGCAGGACACCATGATCGAGGGAACAGACGAATTCATTCTTATTTCATCCCTTGTCACATTCTCAAACGCGAATCATCTCAGATTGGATTCTCCCAAGACGTAGTCACATGGTCTCCTGCAGATCAAGATATCAGATCCTTGATAAGAAAATTCGAACAGGTGTTGCTCATACAGCTACAAGTGGCTAATAATCCGTTTATTTTTTTGTTTTGTTTGGTCATGTTGCCATTTTTGTTGTTGCACTGTTAAATGTCCACCTCACAAAATGCCATGTCAGATAACTCATTTTAATGAGCCTGTCACAATTCTTTTTGTGATAAACGGTAATGATTCCCAGGAGGTTGAAGGATAAATTCTTATCGCACCAGGGGGTCCAGGGCCTAGTGCAGATGTGTGTTCAAGTTATTGATCTTAAAAGTACCAAGGAGGGTCTATTGCTCTTATGTGAATGTTTATTTTAAACGTTCTCGGTAGCCATTTTGTTATTAATTGATTAGCGGTGTGGATAATAACTGGATGTATGTATTTCTTCCTTGTGCTGTATAACATTTGATTTCTCATTCGTTTTGCAAGGTGTTAAAAAGTAGCTTCAATCACAACAGTGTTATCTGTAGTTTAAGAATTAACTCAAGACATCCACCATGAACTTCAGACTTGTGTCACAGAAAGCTAGTTCCCACATTATGAGTATTTATCACTGCTGATAAGTTGCCACGAAGGCACTTGTGATAAAAGTATGTTTTTGTGTTTGTTTTCCTGTTTGTAAGCATCATTATCAACGAGGTGAGATGCCAAAACAAACCTGTTAGCACGGAAAACAACAGGCCATAGAAAATATTCCATTGAAAAGGTCAAGCTTGTAAAGGTATTATCCTTTTGCAATTCTTCCACTGATCCATCGGTTGAAACGTATTAAAGACAGTGAACATGAGGCTTTTGCACACTGAGATGATATAAAGCACATAGTAAAAACCCATCTAGTGGTGCTGGCATTTTTCAGTTTGTTCCATGGCATCCATCGCTGCAGCACAGAGCGCAACTGCATCTCAGAAACTATATCACCAACGGCAGCCCTAACCACACTAACAGAATTCCCAACAACTTGTTGCTCCACCGCAACACTAAAAGCAGAGTTACTTTGGTGTCGGCGACAAATCACCAGTCCTACAAATCTGACCAATGGTTTCCTGACAGCTATGGTCCGACTATGTTTTCTGACTATAACAACTTTAGCCCCTCTGTTTGTAGCGACGGCAAAATGTCCCTAAATGTAGATAATTTGTGACGTTGCATTTTTTTGCCAATTTTTATATTGAAAATTGTGTTAAATGCAATTTGAGGGGCATTAAAAAGGGCTTAAAAATCTTAAATGTAACTTTCTTAAATGCGTAGAACAATGCAGACCGAGTCTAGTGTGAAATTTCACATTCTTGTGTTCCAATTTTGTACCAAACGAAGAAAAGGTTGCATTTTATTATCTGAAAGAGAACGCTCGACCATGTCACCTCTGGGGATCACCGCATCAAATGCGTGAGTGATTTCAAGACAAGGAAGTAGTCACTTTGTCGGGAGACGTCAGTTGACGCAAAGTAGCCACTTTGGAAGAAGTCTGCATAATTTCACAGTGCAGAGAGAAAACAAATAACTGTCCTTTTGCCTTGCAATGAAGATTAGGATTTCATCAATGACAAGATATCCCACAAGCAGCTGTGGATGTCAGATGATCTAGCGTCATATTACTAAGGTATATTCCCCAATTAGAAAATAAGTGGATGATACTTGTTATGTATTTTGAAATCAGGACATCGTCTGGCATTTTGGTATTGATAATCTTGTGATCTAGCTCTATTATTAATACTCATTTGTCATATGAAATACAATATATTTATTGTCATTGCACAAGCGCAGTGAAATGGTTTGCACTCAGAGTGATACTGTAAAAAACACAACAATGTAATCAAGACACACAAACATTTACCCGAATAGGAACAATCATGTTTACACATTACTGTACTGTGAAGACATATGAATAGATGTTTAAAATGAATAGCAGCACCATTAGCCATTCACCACAGTTGGTGTGGGCTCTTATGTCAGCAGTCATGTGAATGCAGAGTGAGACTTTAGAGTCCCGTGGTGGACAGTTGCTTGTACTAACTGGTGATGTCATTGTAAGGTGAATGTGGGGGATGACTTAAGTTCCTGGCGGCTGGACAATATGTTGGTCTGTTATAGTAGCTTTAATCAAAAGTCAAATTAGCCCGGGGATATAAGGTCTTTAAATAGTATGGAGTTATTTTTGGGCCGTATTGCGATACACTATATCTCAATATTTTGAAATCTCTTCCAAAGCACCTCATAAATGCTTTATTTAAACCTTTGATGCGTACAGTCTAGTCTACCGGTATGATGATTCAATAAATCCCTCCAGTGGTTTCTACTGGAACAATTTTAAACATGCATGCTAGACGGGGCAGGTCATAACCAAGTTAAATTTAACAAAACAGTATTTAGTTATCTTATTATTCTTATTCAGTGCCGTGCCTCGGTGAAACATGTACTGTTAAGCCTATCAAATTTTAAGGGGCTTTTTCTCCTTAAAATACATTGACTGTAACATTCATCGATTACACTGAATATGTATCTTCTCAAAATGTTTAGCCTATAGCCAACAGAGCAGCTAGTTTTTATAATCACCATTTTTAATAGTTTGAAACCAAAGTTTTTGGTGCAATTTGCCCAACACAATATTGCGTTGTTTGCAATGTACAACTGTTTTGTGCTTAAACTGTAGAAGGCTTTCGAGGATTTCATCCAGGAAGCAGTTTGAATTACTTTCAGTGTAAGGATGAACAATGCTGAATAAGTAATAAATAAGACAAGACAAATGAGGCAGTGTAGTTGGCATACCTGAAGAGGTGAAAGCATCTCAGGTGATATAATGGCGTGTTCCTTTCCACACCACAGAGTTGTGTGATGGTGAACCATGCAACCTTTTTGGATATTTTTCTGTAAATTAAAACCACTTGATCTCAGCTCTGATCCTGGTTGATGTGTTGTTGATGTTACATTGTCCATGTTTTTTTTTGTTTTGTTTTTTTTGTCAGCATTGCCCCCTATTACGAGTAAAACAATGAGCCGGTGAAGTGATTGTGAGCTCCACCCAGTAGTTCATGAACCGTTGCCCACCATGGAGTATGAACTAAAATGGATCCCAGGCTCCTTTTGTGCATAAGAGCCTAGAGTTCCTGAAAAGTTCCTGAAAGAGCCCCTGTAGTGCAAAAGCAGCATTAGTCTTGGTTGGAGAAGCAGTCATCACAGGTCTTCAACACTTCACTCTCTCTCTCTCTCTTTTTCATCCATTTGGGCCTCACGGTTCGCCTCACATATGATGATTCGGCTGTGGACTGTGCTGATTTTGTTTGTATAGCTTCTGGTATGCGAACGTGTAAGAAGAAAATCTGCACATTTTCATGAATGAAGCCTATTGTCTTCTATTCTTCGTGCAACTGTGGCCTCTGGTAGGAGTTCAGAAATGGATTATAATCAACTGCTTCATTTTAAAGATCAATTAAATTGACATATAATCAGGCAAAGTAATAGGACGATGTATGAAATGTTACACGTTATTTATTTATATTTTACAACAAATGTGCATTACAAAACAAGTTTTTACATTTATATTTAGCAAAATAACACAGTGCAGCCAGTGAGCCGACCTGAACATACAGAGCTGCATTCAATTTTGGAAACCATCTTTAAGCGAGTGCAATATTGCTCTCACTTATGTTCAGAGAGCCCGGTTTCATTTTGTAGTTTTGCCAGCTCACAGAATGAACATTAATTGGCTTCAATAGATAAAACCAGTGTCATACGGTAGTAGTGGTATCAAAATGAGTTACTAATCAGAAAAACAGCATTTCAAGTGAGTCACCGGTCATTGGCTGCCTGCTGATTGCCAGAATGGATGTTAGTGGTTCAGTGGCTCACGAGCAGGCTTTCTGGCTGCTTTGCAACTGACGTGGGTGTGGGCGGAGAATATAAAGTAGGGAAATGAAGCTTGCTGGCATGCTGACTCACTGACAGAGTATAAGTAGGTGGTGGATGGAAATTGAGGCTATCTGACCATAGAGACTGACTGACCCACTTTCTACCCCAGCACCAGTTTCTTTCAGCATTCAGTCATGACACAGTGGTTTTCCCCTCCCCGCCTCGAGCTTTGTCCCCGTAAGACAGCTCACCAAGGGCTTTGTGACACAGTAGGCTGCTCCCTGCCTCTTCAGCAGTGCTTCTTGAGCTCGCATGTTGTTGTCACTGCTCCCTCCCACGGAGAGTACCCTGCGGATTAAACACGTTGGTGACCCACTAAATGTTTTTTCCTTTTACCTGACAGGAATTAATCAGGGTTTCATGACAGCTCCTTGTATGTACAGTCGCATTCTTCTCCCCAGTGTCACATAACAGGGCCTGTATTGTCTGATAGAAGTAACACTCTGATCAAGGCAATACACATTTTGTTTCCTTCCTGTAAATCTGACGTTACCATAAAAATGAGATTGAAACTGACAGAATATTACTCCGACTTGTTGACCTCAAATGGAAGAGTGACTCATGCATGTAAACAGCATAATAAGCCATATCCGCCTACATATCCCTACCTGGCGTTACGTGCAAAACATCAGACTACGTGTGCAAAAAATCAGACTATACGTGCTGGTAAATACAGTGACATTATAATGGATATCACCCAATTTAATCATAGGACATAAAGTTGGCTGATGATCAAGAAGACACAAGCTCCTGTACTCTAATTGAGTCAGATAAGGCAGTAAAATGTTACAATTTTTTTTCAGTCAGGCTTTAAAACACCATACATTTCTTCACCTGGCAGATTATCCCTCATTCTCACATTATGCGTGCACCCTGTGTCCTCTGCAAAAAGGCAGATACTGATAATTTTGTTCATTCTATCTGTGTGCGGTGCAGTTTGCAGACAAACAGATCAAAATCTGTGCGCAGAGTGTGTGGACGTGCTGACTGAGGGGTTTGGCAAGGAGCTTCATCCCCTTCAAAGGCTGTGCCGCATCTGTTTTTTGCCCTATGTGAACCATTTTTTATCATACTCTATCTTCGACGATTTGTTTAAAACAAAAACGCAGCAAAGCTGATGTCCAAATGCCCCTCCGAGATGTAAACTAGAGGAAGTTTCAGCACTGAAAGCAGCCTTTGACACCGGCCAGTAAGAATTCACACTTTCATGTGAGGCAGAAGCTATGCAAGTAGAATTGTGTAAACGTGTTGTGTACCGTAAAGTATCCAGAGGTTAACTTGCGCAACATGAAATGCAATCAAGAGACTTTAAGGTGGTTCATCTTGTTGGTTCTCTTCTGAATGAGATCTTGTATGACTATGATGGCAAAATGTTGATGTATTCATGGTGGAACTGGAAATGTTATAGAACAGCAACCATGTAGTCCTGCCTGGTTTAGCTGCCCAGTGTATGGTTTGAATAATTTCTGCTGTTCTGCCACAGTGAACAATTGCGCTCAGAGACATGCTGATCATGTTTGAGACTGTTGATGTATATACCTTTGTTCACGAACATGCAATTATCCTGAAGAATCGCCTGTAGTATTGTGAATAATTGGACCTAACTTTCAGTTTTCCTCTTCATCTTTCTGTAGAGGTAGAATGGTGCTGGCTGCTTAAACGTCAGATCATACGGGGCGAACCACATTTAACCGAAAGAAACTAGGCCAGACCAATCAAACCAGACTGAGACCAGATCACAAGAAAGACGACCAGACTGATCCAGACCACACCAGGCCATTCCAGGCGGCCTGTTCCAGTTTCCTAGCCAGGTAAATGAAGCAGCTCTGCTCTCGGAAGTACTGTTTCCACTCCCACTCATATTTCAGAGAGGTAAATCTGAACCACTGAAGGACTGTTCATCTCATCAACTGCACAGCAGGAGTGAGCTGAAAATTATGTGTGAATCATTACTAAATTGTGCTATTTTGAAAGAGAATAAATAATGTAAGTACACAGGCAGCTGTAGGCATAAAACAGAGTCAGGTTTACTTTTGGAAGTGCCATAGTTAAGTTTGATGATCTTTGTGGGTTGATATTATGGAATTGGGACATACACAACATAACAAGCTCTCCTGGTGTATTTCTTTCATGGAAGCAATATGTGTGTGGCCTACTTCTGCTGTATTCATTTCTATACTTACAGAGACAATTGATCCTTCCTGTTTGCCGTGACCTAGATGGCATAATGATTTGGTATAGGTGTCCAGGCAACCGTTGTTTCTGTTTGTGTGCATGCATGCTAAGTTTGGCTTCACACTGCCAGCCTTGTTTTCTGTTTTCTTGCAGTCTTGAGATACATTTGTGACTTTATACTGTGATGAAATAGCATCACTCTTACCAGTTCTGACTGTTAATTGTGATAGTTGTTGTGTTCTTTTTTATAGTTGAGGGCTCAAGAGTGGATGGAAGGAGATGATTTTAACACAGACGCTGTGATGAACATCTGTGGTGAGTATAAAGTCATGATGTCATCGTTTTCATCTTGGCTGTGTTCATGTCCCATCTGTATTGTTTTGGATCTGTCCTGTATGTTTTTTTCCCCTTTCCTTGTTATCCATTTTCTGAAGAAGGTAGCACAGCCTCCTCCTCAGTTGCAGGACCTTTTTATAGCCTTTTTGAGATCAGTGCTCCTGAGTGTTACCTTGACACGATGTTGAGATTCTGGAGAGGTGCCTCGATGAGCGCCAGATAATTCACTGCTGAACAAAATTACAAGATCACAGCAGGGTTTTTATTTGGGATGCTGAAATTAGTTATACCCCTGCTTATTTATAGAACAGGCCTCCACTGTTCACACATATAACTAATAATAACACAACACCAGAGGCTCTCTGCAAAGTATCATAATACTTTAATAGTGGTTCACCAATTTTGTTGCTCTCTTTTTTTTCTGAACAAAGCTCTGTATCGTGGTCTGGCCACAACTGCGACTAGCGCTTGCACACACCGTTTGCTCTACACCGATTGACACATTAATGTTGATTCATTGGAAATACTGGCAAGGTGGACTTCACAGTTTCTTTGCTGATGCCATCTGTTTCATATTAGCATAGCAAGCTTCTATTTGTCATGGTGAAACATGGGCAGCCAAAACAACTTAATTCGGCTTTCTAACTCGGAACGTGGCCAGAAAGAAAACAAATCTTACCCTGTAAATGCTGCATTGGGTGGACAGACGTGTTTTTTGCAGTTTGGAATTGTGCATAAAGAAACGCATTGTCTCTCTTCTACAGATGACCTGATGGCAGACCAAAGGATGGACATTTCGTCTACAATGACTGACTTCATGTCCCCTGGCTCCACCGACCTAATCTCCAGCTCCATCAGCACACCTGGCATGGACTACACCCGCAAGAGGAAGGGCAGCGCTACAGACTACCAGTAAGGAGACCAGGACAGATTGGGAAGGGCTGAAAGTCTTAACAAGCAAGAGGAGGGGATAAGGAAAACATAGAAAGGCTAACAATGCAACAGACATACAATGAAATTAAGAATGGGAGTATTAGTCATCCACGAATCACTACGAACCAAAGTATACAGCTCATTGAATGCATCAGCGGTATAATAATTGTGACTGACAAATCTGCGGTGGCTGGTATAAAAATGTGTTATTGAACATTCTGTTGGTCACTGTTGTTTTTGATACCATCACCACTATAAATAATTCATTTTTCCAATGACTCGATGTCAGAAAATGATTAATGACTCTCTTTTTCTTTGCAGAATCGATGGCTTCTCATTTGAGTAAGTTCATACAAACGTCATAAAATCATAAATGTTTTGCATTTTCAATTTGGTCCTGTTATGGATTCAACAGAGTAAAGAAAAGAAAGCTACTGAACCAATTGATTGTAAAAGTTTCATGGTCATTTGATTGTACTCTTGATTCATTACTGATAGCGGTCTTTCTTTTCGTCCACAGTGACATGGACCCAGACAAAGATAAACTGGGAAGGTAAGGTTCCATCATAACCATGGTGACGGCCATGAAGCTTTTAATTTGGGGGATTTTTGTGAACGATTTTTACAATCATGGAATCCAGGAAACACTGTAAGGCCTATAAATGCAATGGAAATTTTGAATAATTATCATAATTTTGAGAAGTCAACCCAGAGGCTTAAAAGTGAAAGCAATTTTATCTTAGTAAAGCTGCCAGCTGGAGTTGTCTGTAGAATGTTTGATGTTATTGCACAATTCTAGAGAGAGCCAGGACCTTAAACCTTGAAATTTTTATCCTCTCATTCTTTCTGAAAAGATTCTGCCATCCCTCTGTAACGTTTCTTCCTTTTTCTTTGCAGTGACCAACAGGGCCGGATAAAGAATGCCAGGTATAAAACTTAGAAGGTCCTTGCTTCTTCCTCTCACTCTCTCAGCTCTATTTTTCTGATCTCATTTACATGAATTGAATGTGTTTTTTGTCTGTTTGGGGACAGAGAAAGCTTTGTGTGCCTTGATTATAAAGAAAACAAAAACTATACATTGAGGTGTAGATCAGAGTATTGTGTGTAAATAAGAGAGTGTAGCTGCACAGCTAACCTAACAAGCTCACTCATTCCTCTGTGTAAAGAACAGCCGATAGTGTCGCAGAAGGGCAGGCAGCTCTGCAGACTGGCTGACAAACTCACATGTCTCTAGACCTAAAAAGCCTCATGAAGGTTTCCTGATTGTTGTTTTCCTGCAAAATTCTGTCATATATTCACTTTGAATTTTATGTCTGCATGCCTCTGAAACAGGAGTGGAGCCGACTAATGTCTTGTTCATTCTTTCCTGAATCGCCACAGGGAGGCCCACAGCCAGATCGAGAAGCGCCGGAGGGACAAGATGAACAGCTTCATTGATGAGCTTGCGTCGCTGGTCCCCACCTGTAACGCCATGTCTCGGAAGCTGGACAAGCTGACTGTATTGCGCATGGCTGTGCAGCACATGAAGACCCTCAGAGGTTAGACTGAGCTAATGTAATCACCAGCACTGTCACTTTTTAAAATCTCCTCTGATACTCATACTCAAACTACACTTGACTGTCCTTCCCTCTGAAGATGGAAACGTGTCATTTTTTTATTTTCTTGACCTTTTTACATTCCTGAGAGATTTTAGTAGCACCCACAGGAATAAGTAATCTGTTTACTGTTTACTTGTTTAGGTGCAACCAACCCCTACACAGAGGCCAACTATAAGCCCTCCTTCCTCTCAGATGACGAACTGAAGCACTTGATACTAAAGGTGAGTGCAGTACTCATGATTTTTTAATGGTCATGGTGAATTTCCTCTGCATTTTATATAGGTCTGACAGCAGTCTCACCCTGTTCTGTTTTGTTTTGATTAGTTTCATCCAGTTAACTTCACAATTTTCTTCGTCTCTACAGGCTGCTGATGGCTTCCTGTTTGTGGTTGGGTGTGATCGTGGCAAAATCCTCTTCGTTTCTGAATCAGTGTACAAGATTCTCAACTACAGCCAGGTACACTTATATAGCTGTTTGGGTTTTTGTCAAGTTACTTGAATAATTGAGTTTCTAATGGTTACAGCGTCAAATAGGTGTGACAATAAAGCAGCAGTAGAGATGTAAATAAAATGTCAGCTGATGTGACAACTGTAAATAAATGTTTCACCTCACTCTTTCTTTGGCTTTGGGATGATACGTGCCCCTCGTCTAATCCTTAAACTGCAAAGCTTCCTTTAACAAATGGGACATTGTTGCTGTACCATCATGTGTCATCCTAAAGGGTTTTTAATGGATATTATTGTCATAGTTAGTATAGTATAGTTATTATGAGATTCAAAATGTGTTGGTTCCTACAAGTCAATGTTAGTTGTGCGTCTGTCCTTGTTGTTTTATGGTCACTGTCTCTTTATTCATCTCCCTCTCTGTCCTTCTCTCATACGATGTCTTTAGAACGACCTCATAGGCCAGAGTCTGTTTGACTACCTTCACCCAAAGGACATTGCTAAGGTCAAAGAACAGCTGTCCTCTTCCGACACAGCCCCACGTGAGAGGCTCATTGACGCTAAAAGTAAGAAAATACTAATACTCGCTAATTAAATCTGTAGAATTAAGAAGCTGGATGATGGTGATGTAATTCTTATGATTTTACCTTTCTCTTTGATTCTTATACACTTTGTTAAAACCAGACAAAATATACCGGACCACATTTTCACTTCAATATTTTCAAGGCCATATTTTGTGTTTGTTTTGTCCGATCTATTTTTGTATTTAGATGGGTTTTTTTTAATGTTTTTCTTGAACTTTGAAAATAATACAGTGACTTCTGATTTGCAGCCGGTCTTCCAGTGAAGACAGATATCACCCCTGGACCATCGAGACTCTGTTCTGGAGCCAGACGGTCGTTTTTCTGCAGAATGAAGTGCAACAGGCCCTCTGTTAAAGTGGAGGATAAAGACTTTCCCTCTACCTGCTCGAAGAAGAAAGGTAGGGTACCACTAAGGCTTCACATCTGGGATTTCTTTGCAGTCTAATACATTTACTGAAGCATGCATGAAAACTGGCATCGTCCCAATCAACCCCCAGCCTTTCTTCAATATCAAATCTTTTTTTAAGCACCTCTACTGCCTATACAGGGATTTTGGGTGACTGCTTATGAAAGTGGGAGGCCTGGTGCTCCTCTCTGTATATTTTCACTTCCACGTTGTTCACAGAATCAGGATTCACACCTCATTTGGCACTGGAGAATCTCCACCACACAGTCAAGGAAGTCGGCATCTTTGAGCACACATTCTTTATTTAACCAAGCAGGTATTATTTTTCACAGACCAGGGCAGAGCAGAATGAAGTCATGGATTATGAAAGGGTTTTTCCAGGCCCTGACATTTTTTGGAAAATGATCAAACATTCTAAAAGTTTAGGAAAAAAAGCCTGTATTCCTGGCAAAAAAAAACTTCAGAAGGAGATACAATGAAGATATTTTGGTTACCTGGAAAGACAGTTGAAACCTTAAAATTCCTGAAACTCTTCATAATCTACATTTATATCCTCATGTCTGAATAGTAATAGGCAGATCTTTTTTGGCACGAAATTCCAAAGAATTTTTGGGAGTCAAGGAAAATTAAATTAGGTGATTTAAATTTAGGTCTTCTAAATCTTTAATTCTTTGAGCAGCTTTACATGTGACTCAATCAGATGTGAATATTGGGTTTTATAATACCACCCGCCCTTTTCTAAATTCGGTGAGCTGGAAACGCCTCCCACCGCCTCCGCTGCATGCACTGGCATCCCGCTAGCATGGTATTGCATTAATAGCCCGAATTCTCTGTCTCCTCCGTCACAGCGGACCGTAAGAGCTTCTGCACCATCCACAGCACGGGCTACCTGAAAAGCTGGCCTCCCACTAAGATGGGTCTTGACGAGGACAACGAGCCCGACAACGAGGGCTGCAACCTGAGCTGCTTGGTGGCCATCGGCCGGCTGCACCCCCACATCGTACCCCAACCCAGTCTGGCCGACATAAGGGTGAAGCCCACCGAATACGTCTCCCGGCACGCCATTGATGGCAAATTTGTTTTTGTTGACCAGAGGTGAGGCTTGTAAGAGTGCAGGGCAGAAATGTTGACCTGTGTGTGTGTGATGTTTGCAAATTATTTCTTTGATTCACCAAATGAGCCTGAAAAGCCTTAAAATGTTTGCATAGATGTTAATGATTTTTCCTTAGTCGTGGTCTGAGTAAACCTCCCTCTCTCCTCCTGACATAGCAGTTAAACTATTCTCCATCTCTTCCTCTGTTTTTCCAGAGCCACGGCCATCCTGGCCTATCTGCCCCAGGAGCTGCTGGGAACTTCCTTCTATGAATATTTTCACCAAGATGACATAGGCCACCTGGCAGAGTGCCACAGACAAGGTATGTAGAACGGCTTTGTGGATGTCGGTGACTAATGAAGCTGTGGCGTCAAGGCTTTGTGTTTACCCCTGTATGTTACCGCTGTCTCTACAGTTCTCCAGATGAGGGAGAAGATCAACACCAACTGTTACAAATTCAAGATCAAAGACGGCTCCTTCATCACGCTCAGGAGCCGATGGTTCAGCTTCATGAACCCCTGGACCAAGGAGGTGGAGTACATCGTCTCCACCAACACTGTTGTGTCGTAAGTACCAGGGGATTCACGTACACACCTAAAACTGGATGGTTTGGAAAAAGGAAGATGAATTGTTCTAAATGTTCATTTTGATTAATTTATTCACTTTTCCAGGTGTCCAATGATGGAAGGATCAGACTACCCTCAGTCTGCTGCCTCTCCACAGAGTATGGACAGTGTTCTCACATCAGAGGGTAAAACGGCCTTTAAGCATGCATATTTGTTCAAAACATCTTTTTTTTTCGTTTCCCCCTGCATGTCATCTCCCATTGTGAATATTTCCCTGTGTTGTTTGGTAGGCGGAGGCAGGCGGGCGTTACAGACAGTCCCTGGAATTCCTGGCGGCACGAGAGCAGGAGCTGGCAAAATTGGACGCATGATTGCTGAGGAGGTGATGGAGATTCAGAGGTGAGAGCAGATGATGTCATTGTTACACATTCAACCCTGTGGAGTTCAAGATTTCTTGGTCCCTCTTGTCTGGTTGAGTCTAGATAATGGAGGTGTTAATTTAGCCAAAGTCATGTGAAGTAATAGCACATGGAATTAAGTGTACATGACTGGACCAGGGTCCAGATCTGTGCCCACTCTGGTTCTTTCTCTGTGGAGTTTCTATGTTCTCTAGTACCTCTGTGTGGTTCCTCCAAGACCACATGGCCCACATCTAATTTGGAAGAAGCTGATTTGATTTGTTCACAATTATCAGTCAGGTCTGTGTCAATAGAGACATATAAATGTAGATTTGATCCATTTCAGCCTTCACTTCGTGTTTTACTTGAGAGAAGACAAAACTCAGATAACTGTACAAAGTGTGCATATGTGCATATCAAACACTTGTGTTCCTTTGTCAGGATTCGAGGCTCCTCACCCTCCAGCTGTGGTTCAAGCCCTCTGAACATCACCAGCACCCCTCCCCCTGACACCTGCTCCCCAGGGGGCAAGAAGGTAACGCACACACACAATTAGTCATGTGAGCCTGTTGCTTCTGTCTAGTAAACAACCTCAGACTATCATGTGGGTTTTGTGTATAAAACCTCGTGTGTGGATCTCTGCTGAAATGTCAAACGTCGAGAAACAAACGGTTCCACAATGTAAGCAATAAAAAAAATAAATGATCAGGAACAGATCAGCTTAAGACAACTTGAATTCAGTTCAACTGTAAATGACATCGTCTAGTGGTGAAAACAGCCTCAGCAGCTTTGTGCACATCTTTTTTTGAGAGATGAGAGAAATCAAAATCAAATGAGCTCCTGTTTGTCTTAGTTGAGGACAGTAAGTAAATTCTAGATGTTTACATGTTGAATATTTACAGTGAACTAGATGTGCTCCCTGCTAATAAATGTTTTTGATACCTCGTCCTGGTCTAAGATATGAAGGCTGAATTTGGTTCTTTCCTCTCGTAAGGACAGCAGCTGTTGAAAAGAGATGCACACACACACACACCCACACCCACTTCTGTCCCATGAATGTCAGAAAACATAAATTTGGTTTAAAATCTGTTTGTCTGCAGATTCAGAACGGAGGGACTCCTGAGCTGCCCACCACAGGGATCATCCCTGGACCAGACTCTGTAGGCTACCCATATTCGAACCAGTCCATCATGAGTGAGTATCTCTCTTTTAAACACACACTCACAAACAGATGGAAATGTTTTGGATTTTTTATTTCACGTCATTTGAACCAGACAGAAACATAGAAGTGAAAGCAATCGAAGATGTTGGTGTTTCCTCAAAATGTGCTCTCATATCGTCTCAGGAAACCGGCCAGTGATGGTTGCAATGATCCGTTGTCGTGCAATTCACATTTTGTAGAGAGAGCTGTTGTTGTTAAACTTGTAGTCACAATGCAGATAAATGCACTTTAAGGCCCAACTGTCTGCTGAAAAATAAATATGTGCATAAATCAAAGTTAACACAGGCCGTGCTGAGTGCATTAAGTTTGTAATTATTTAATGTTCGTCCTCGGCTGCATTTAAAGTTAAAAATCAGGACCCCACCGACACTGCAGGTCAAATTACATCAGCTGATATTTGTGTTGGATGAATCGTAGCGTCCGCTCAGCTTCAAACTGCATTACCAGTATTTGGCCACAGGGGGGCAGCAAAATAATCGACAGACAGACTTGGGTAAACTCCATCTATTCATTATCTATTCTGCTTCTGATTTGATAACTGGTAAGACTTGTGGTTTTGGTTTCCACCAACTCCTGATCTATTTCTTCACGTCATGCACATTCAATCATTTCATGCTGGACATTCAGTCAACATTTAACATTTATTGTCTGAATGAAGTCACTGATTGTCCTCTGCTGTCCTATGTCCAGGTGACAACTCCCACCTGAGCATAGACATCATGGACGAACCGGGTTCCAGCAGCCCCAGTAACGACGAGGCGGCCATGGCGGTCATCATGTCCCTGTTGGAGGCCGACGCCGGCCTGGGTGGACCAGTGGATTTCAGCGACCTGCCCTGGCCTTTGTGAGATCTGAATGGGAGCAGCAGAGAACGATTCCCTCCACGTACCAGAGTCCTGATGGAAAGAGTTCAGTCAGGCTGAATCGTGGCTGCCATGTTTCTGCACTTTGTATAGAACTACACTGCAAACAAGTCCATGGTAAAGTCATTGAATGTGGTAAGAAGAAGTCCTAAATCAGGTACAGAGTTCTACAAATTCACGTCTGCGTTTTGATTCACTCCTGTTTGTGGCCATCGTGTCCGGGACCTCCGCTTGGAGTTTAACTTAAACCCATCACCCGGTGTGGCTTTAGCCAGGAAACGGTTCCAGGTGTGGCCGTGACACAGGACTGAGGTGCTAACATGGCTGCTGATGGAGGCTTCAGTGACTGAACTCTTGTCTAACAGTGGCTCTGGGTTCTGTCCTGCCAGGTCAGCCTCCAACCCCAAACCAACACAGGACTCAGATATGTTGTTGGGGGAAGGGGGGGGACCTTTGGGCATTGGGGAGCCCTTGATTTCTGCTTCCTACGGCAGCCTGTAACTATACGATAAAGAATCTCCTCTCAGCCAAAAGCAGGGTGTTACACGAGCCAACTGATAACCCAGATCAGATTGGACATTTTGTTCCCTTTTGAAATGACCAGGAAGACACAGAAGAGACGACAAAGATTCACAAGCACATTAGGACTAGTCGGAGAAGCTCGGTGGCTACTTCAAAGCTGTTCCCTTTATTTGATTAACATCGAATATAACCGAACCTTCCTCACTCTTTATTGCTAAAGAATTATCAATGTTTTTGCTGCTGCAGCCAGTAAATCATGTTGCCTGCTTTGTTTGCTCATGTGGTCCCGTACGTAAGTTCTCACGTTGCCGCGAAGTTTTCTGTGCGTCGACGGTCTGCGGCGAATCAGACGAACCGAGAAACGAGTCAGAATAGCACGTCGCGAGTTTACTAACCCTACTATGACGAAGGCTTTGTGAATGTCACTGCAGTGTTTTAGTCCACAGCCAATACTGTAAAACATGGAGGAAGAGTTGGGGAGAGAGGAAACATACGAATGCTGACAGTTTGTATCTTTTCAGGGGTCACAGAGTCATCACGGCTGTATTCATATCCTAGTTATGGAGCCTTTGCCATAGTAGGATTTAGAAACTCGCACCTGTCCTAGTCTGGTTCATGTTTAGTAACAGAAGCTTCACAACTAAATTAGGATCCCGGTGTCTGACTGGCAGGTACAAAACTGCCGTGTTAAGTCCAATTCTGTATACAAAATATTAATTAATTATACCCTCAGGCCATGGTAGCGTAAGCGAGCGTTGAGAAAACTGCCGTCATCGGCCCTCCTCAACCGGGAAATGGAAGGAAGATGAGCTTCATCGGGCTAAATGAATCACTAACACAAAGCGTTTGATATTTATTTAGCCTTCGACATTGAATTGAAAGCGTGCGGCCGTTCTTTGCTACGTTTAACTAAAAGTGCTGTTCGAGCATATCGGGATTTAGCTCACGCTCGCAATGTTTCTCAATTACAGCGATGTCACTCAATGACAATTTGTTATCCTCAGGACGAGGGCCATTGTCTAATGTCTCCAACGAAGACATTAGTCTCCCGTCTGCCAATAAGTGGAGCGTTGTGACGGTCTCAGCGCCGCCTCAGATTAAGGTCGCTCCTTTGTATTTTTAACATCATTTGGCAATTTCTGGACTTAACAATTACGTAGAAATGCGTAGAATTAATTGCATTTCTGTTTATTAATTACATAGAAAATGTATGATCAAATCAAGATTGATTGTGAAAGGCGGTTAGCTGCAGTCGAACGCCCTGAAATTTGAAGAGAACGAGAAGCATGAACCAAACTATCTGAGATCTCGACAAGACAAAAAACGCGGCCCTGAATTCTTCTCTGCAGACATGTAATCATCTTCAAAGCAAGCAAACCAAGCGCTACTCGTGTTACTACTACTACTACTCCAGGGTCCGACTGTAATAAGCATCGGCCTGCTAAGATGATAACCGGTGGAAAACAGATACAATACTGACTGTCACTTGAGAGTCTCCGCTGCGACACGTCCCGCTTGAATACGCCCAACGAATCAGCTACCTACATTTTGTTTGGTTTGAGTTGGAAGAACTGAAAAAATACCTCTGAGTTAAATCTACTGCAGGAGACGAGAACGATTAGACGAGTTACTCCTGAATTTGGTCTCATTAGCACTTATTAAGGCCCACATGTACTGTGGCTCTCTGTTCTAGTGGTTTTCTGTTTCAATGTTTTTACTCTACACACTACAATAGTGTTCCCCTTGTTGATATGCCCCCTCCCCCATCTGACAATAATGTATCAAATCTTTAAATATTATCATGTTAAGAGTATACTTTATGCAAATATGAGTATGATGAGTGTATTGTATGTATCAGCAGTGAAATATTTTTAAAATAAAATTATTTGTTTCTGTCAGTAGACCGGGTCCTATGCTGTGATTTGTCTGCAATGATTGTTTCCCCTATTTAAGAAGGAAGAAAAGTTATGCATTATTAATCCCTCTGATCTGTTACTTCAGCCAATCAGACGCACGCAGCGGCATTTTTATGCGACGTTGCCATGCAGACGAGACCCGAACGAGCCGTTTCACCGCTGCACGGCAAAACGCACCGCGGAGGTAAACAAATCCCAAGATCCTGATCCAAATCGGGATCTTCCTAATCATCGAATCCTGCACTCTTGATGCCCTGACAAACACCGGTCGTTAAGAGGTAAACCTAACTGAACGGATAATAGAACGTAAATCTATCGTTGTTTTAACAGGCGGTAAAATCTATTAAATGTAAACATCAGTCGATAACAGCCCGTGGTCGAAGCTGTTAATCAGCTGAGACAACGATGGAAATGATTGAATTAAGTCAGACTCTCCTACAAAGGCTTTATGAATAATATTTATTTAAAAAATTACATCGTTTTATTGTCTCTTCTGACATCGTGTGTACTCACAACAGTGGTAGTGAATCTGTGCGTTGAACATTTTCAGACCAGGCGGAGGAGTGGCCGTTCTTTATACGTGGCCTAATGTAAAGAGGATCAGACGACACGCTGCATCCTAGATGGAGGGGCAGTTCTGAGATAATTACACGCTCGTTGTCTTTGATTGGCTGAAACGAGCTTCGCCTTGAAGCATACGAGGAATTAATAAACAAACTATAGGCCGTGAAAGCAGCCAAAATAAATAGAAAGTAGCAGGTAAACTAAACGACAATAAATGTATTATTGGCTACAGAGAAGACGATCGTTAGTGTGATCGATCTGTACAATCCTGTTCTTAGTAATTTTAGGTCAGCGTTGTAGAACCGTGAAGAGGGATAAATTTGTAACCTACAATCCGCAGTCATTGCCACAAAGACGCGTAGATATGTTAAATAAAAAGTAGCTTGTTCATGATCAGTACTGGCGTGATCATGAGTCAAATATTGGCGTTGTGTTAACTCATCCACAAGCTAAACTCCTGGAATTTTTGGACTATTCTTGGATATGAGTTAACCCGTCTTTTCTCCTTCAACGAACAGACACATCCAGGATAAGGTCAGTTAAATTTGGCGAACTCGTTAATCCACGTATAAAGAACAGCCACCAGTTTATCCAGGAATTAAACAGAAACAGTGTGAAACCAGCACTTACCAGGAACTAATCTAGGACAAAACCCAAGTTTTTCAGAGAATTTCACCGACTAAAAATGGCTTTGGTCTGATAAGGGATGTAATGTGGGCGTGGGGGGCCGGGGGGGGTGCAGGCCTGCTGTGTTCTGTGTGCTTTCATTCGTCTGCTTGAGGCTGTAGATTGAACAGAAGCAAAAGGCAAAGTGGTGCTTTTCCACTCGGGAGGGAGGAGGTGAGGGTCTGCCTTCACACTGGGAGCGGCTGGAAGGGACAGAGGTACGTTCACTCAGTGCTGAGCTAACTGTGTGCGTACAGGAGTAGAGGAGTTAACTAACCTTACTGTCTCCAGTATCAGAGTCCCCCTTAAAAGGTTTGTCTGTCTCGTCCCTGCTGATCGTTGTGGTTTCAGTCAGAACACTTTGCTGCTCAGTGTGAGGAGGAGGAGGAGGAGGAGGAGGACTGGTGCGTCATGCGGAGGGTGAGGGGGTGTCAGGATCTGGTTCGTAGTGGTAGGTGGCCTGAGTTTGCTGCTGGTTGCTGTGGGCCAGATTGGCGAGGGGCCCGGCGCCGTCCTGAGCCTGCTGGTTAATGCTCTCGTGGACCTGCAGGACCTGAATGCCTGCCAGCTCCTGTGCCGGCTGGTGGAGTTCGCCAAAGCTCGGCTGCGGCTGGTGACCCGGAAGAGTGTCCAGCTCGTCCACCTGCGGTCCCGGAGGGTGCAGGACCACCAGCTGGTCCTGCGGAATGTCCGCGGCAGCCGCCGCCAGGTTGGTGGTGGACTTGGACTTGACGCACTGGAAGTCGACGTGGCGGCTCTTCCCTTCCTCTTTCTCCCACGACATGCGGATGAAGGGGCGTTGGACGTAGTTGTAGATGACCTCTGGACGACCCCCGGGACGCCGCTTCACCTTCTCCTTGTAGGTGGGGTATCCTGGGGAGGAGGAAAGTCAAACATCAACATCGGGTCTATGGAAGCTGAGGACACATGGACACGCAGGCAGCGTTTAATCCGTGACCAGGAGCGCCCGATCAGGACTAACCTCCTCTCACATGGCAGGAAACGCCTGAGGTATGGAATGAAAGTCATTTCCTGTACCTTCTATGCCCAGACGGATCTTCTTCAGTCCTCTGTCCTTCAGCACCAACTTGGCCACGTCTCTGTTCTCGATGTACTTGAAGAAGCGGTACAGCTTGGTGCTGTAGATGACTGTGGAGGAGATAATGACCGTCACTCAGAGCTCCATCTGTTGTCATGGCTACACGACACACGGAAAGTATCCTTAGCTTACGGACGTACGGTGCTGCTGCAGACTCGGCATTTAGTACAAAAACTTCAAAGTCCACTTACTGTTCTTACTGACAAAATCTAACCGTTGTTATAGCGCCACCATCAGGTTCGATTTTTTTTTTTTTTGATCACGTCCCTGAATTCACTTTTTACATTATAAATTAGATTTATTTCATAAATAAATGCTGAGTTTGTGCACTTGTTCCACTTTCCCCCCGTTTGTTTCTCAGTAGCGGTGACGTAAACGGTGTCTTACTCTGCGAGTATTCCTCTCCCATCTGCGGTGGGTACTCTTCATCCCAGTCCACCACGTCATCGTCGGTGAGCACCACGACGTGACACTCCCGCTCGCCGCTCTGGGCGCTGGCCACCATCAGCGGCAGCACCATCTCCTCCAGGTAACACTCGAACTGACGCCGCGCCCCGTCGTTGGACAGCTCGTGCATCAGAGCGCCTGGAAACGAGAAAGGAAACGAGGAGGATGAAGATCGCTGAGCTGGACGCTTCCTTTGCATCTTATCTTACCTGTACAAATAAATAATGTTGAAATAATAAATGATGAATTTTTGAAATCAGTTTTTGTGATAATTCTAAAGAAATATCTGGAAAAGAAAGTTTACAAATCAAAATAAAATAACAATGCAAAAAGGGAAATCAAAGCTTCCGTAGCTTCAAATGTAAAGGATTTTAGGATGTCTCAAAATTGCAACTTCTCTAGAAATTAAATTATATTTTGAATGGAATTGTGTATAGAATTGCAGCACGGAGGCTACAGACAGACACAAATCATCCTGTGATCCCTTTCAGCTCGTCTGATTAGTTGTGCTGAGTTTGAGCCATAACTAGTCTGGATTTATGCTCTGTACTTGCTTTGATCTTGACCACCCTGATCTATCTTAAACCCGTAGCCTCGTCCAGCATCCGTTTTTCTGCATATCATGCTGCTCTAATTATTTCCATCGCCTGTCAAGTTACCACAAACTCCACAAAAAGCAGGAGAAAAGCCTGAACCCCCGAGTGAGACCTGCTCAGTGTGCTGCATCGCCTGCATAACGTCTCTCAGCTGATAATGACCTACTTACAGCCCAACACATAAACACACACACACACACGCCTGTAAGCTCAGAGTGCTCCTCCTACACATCAGACACAAACAAGAGGCAGCACTGAAACAAGCATCAGATATGCAGCAAGGCGAAAAAAATAACGTTTTCATATCACTAAAATCAGTCCCAGGTTTATGAAATATTAAACATCAGCTGTCCGAAGTCTACCGAACGTTTATGGAACAGGCAACTGCTATTTTTGTGTCTCACCAAGGATTCAGGTGTTAAAATGGGCCATTATTCACGTCGTTTCTACAGGAAACGGGAGCGCACGGTGCCCTTTATACCACGGCTCAAGTCTTTCTACTCAGTTACACACAAAACATCTGCTCTGTGTATTTCAAAATAAGGAGGACGCCTAAGTGTGTGCGTGCGTGCGTGTGTGTGTGTGTGTGTGCGTAGCCACATACAGCTTTGTCAATAGAAGGCAGAGAAACAAGCGGCTCGTTCTGTGTGGTACTCACTGAGGTCTCTGCACTTGATGGTGCTGTAGTTGAAGGAAATGCAGAGGTAGTCACATGCCTCCCTCAGCTCGGGAATGGAAACGCCATCAGGGCAGCGGATTATCCCCGACTTGTAGTAATCCTGCCATTTTCAGCAGCGCACGCGCACACACACACACACAGGGTAGTCATGCATACACAGAGGCAAGGGAATAGAAAAAAGACGCCATTATTGATGCTGCCTCACTCACACAGGCAACAGAAGGGAGGCAGGGAGAAGGAGAGAGGGAGGGGAAGAGGAGGAGTGATGAAATAGGCTCTTAACGTCACTTTCCGTCCTAGCTCCACTTTCCATTCTCTCCCTCTCTTCCCCTCGTGTCCAGTGCAACTCCCGAGGGTTTCTACTGAAAGACGAAAGGCTGCTGGGATTCAATCAAGGAACACCGACATCCATCAGCCCATAGAAACCTTTTCAATATGATGTCATAAGTCTACCACCACACCGTCGGCAAACCCGAGGAGACCACGTCACCCACGAAGACAGTCACCCCGTGTCATCACCGCTGTGACAGCAGGGAACAAACTGAAGCGTTTCAGTGATTCGTCTCTTGGGGTCAGTCCAGCTGTGGACACGGACAGGTTTTTGTCTCTTTCTGTCCCTGCACTTTTCCTTCAGGTATGTCAGTATGGAACATTAAGCAAAATGCAGTTGCAAAAGGTGAAAGACACATTATTGCTTTTGCATGCCAGCCCATCCAGAACATCGCAAGCTGAACATTTTCTACATTTGAAGAGGATTTGATTACTCTCAAACAATGAAACACACCTGAACAGAAATGAACAAATAATGAAATATTTAAACTGCTTCTCACACAAAAATGATAGTCATTGCCAGAGAACACCTACAGTACCACCATCGACCACAAGGGGCAGAGTCTACTGCTTGATGACAACCCATGTTGTAGACAGCACAGAGGTTCACACAAAGGATTTCCTCCATAAGGAAAATTTGCAAAACATGAGCACAATCAAGCCATCGTGAGGCCGTCTGTAATCACCCACAATGCAACAAATGACGAGCACGCTGCCCTAAAAGCTGAGCTCAACGCAGGAAGAGAGAAAGATAGGAGGAAGAACGGCACAGACAAAAAAGATGGACGGAAACACAGGCGGATAGACTTCACATCGTCTCGCTGACGACGTGCTGGACTCACCAGAATGGCCCTGAAGATGGTGGAGCTGATGCCGTCGGCTACCTCAAACTCTCCTTTCTCATTGGGTCGTGTGAAGTTGTTGTCCCGCCCAGAACCAAACATCCTGCAGAGAGCGCAACAGGAAAGGCGAACAGAGACTCTTCATCACCAGAGTTTAAGGCCGACTGTGCGGTGTGTATGTGGATTTGTTCTGCCCGTCCCTACCTGCCCAGCATGGTGTTAGGTTGAGCTGTAAAGATGGCCGGATCCACCACAAATCTTGTATTGTCCACGATCAGCGTCACCCTTTCTCCAACACGCAGCCCGCTGCGGTGAACCTCTTTACTGCTGAGGTCATACACGTAGATCATATCACAGAGCCCTGGGCCCAGGGAGCGGAGGTCACCGCCGGGTAGGCCGAGGGGCCGAGGTACGTGTCCCCCAAACACACCTCCTCCAACTGCCGAACAGGGCAGGGAAACTCTAGGAGGACGGGGACTGGAGGATCTGGACGAAGAGCCTCCATCGCCACGTTCACGGTCTGCAGGAGAAAGGAGAGCACGAGGTCACAAGACGAAGACCAGGATGACGTTTGGACGACTGAACTCTTTTCTATGATTCTACAAGGTTTTATGGTATTTTGTACCACAGTGTAATGAGTTTAAACAGAAAACCTTTAGAACTGCTTTAACACGTTGTCTTATGTTTATATAATGTTTATGTACTCGTAGGCGAGTCGTCCATCCAATCCCTGCTTCTAGAGTTATAAGTGGCAAGAGAGAATATGAATATGGATCGGTCCCGTGGAACTCTGTGAGCAGCAGAGTTAACAACAACCAGCGTGTTAAACTTAAACAAAACTTTAAGGATTTTTGATCATTTTCTACAATCAGATTCAGAATAATAGCAGCTCAGTATAACTTGACAGTTTGACTTGATCCACTCAATTCCGAGTCAAAACTGTGTCCAAATCGAGTGAAAGGTACGCAGAGTTTAACGTGAACTCGACGCCCTTCATCGAATGAAACAACGTGTACACAGATTTAACGATCCTCACCGTGCTGTCGAGTGGGGGAAGTGACATTCCTGATGCAGGGGGTCAGCTGGCTCTCTCCTCTCTCGTGTGAAGAGTCTCGGGAGCGATCGCTGGAACGCCGCCGATGCTCCCGGTAATGATCTCCTCCTCCTCCTCCTCCGCTGACCGCACCACCGCTGGCACCGGCCCCGTACATACTCATCGTGCTGACCTGCTGCTGCTGGTCAAAGGCGAACACTGACAAATTGCACTGCCGATCGCTGATGGAAGGATGAGAGAACACAGAGTGAGTGAGCACAGATCATATTTGTGCCAACAAATGCAAAGGCGGCCGATAAAACTGTCTTGGAGAAGAAACTTTGTATATTTTTTTCCTTAATTCTAATCAGACTACTTGATGAGAAGCAAGTAAAAAAAACAAAACATGGTGAAGTTAGAAATCTGCCTTGTAGGAGTTTTATAAGGATGACGACTAAAGGACACCACTGCTGTGAACTCCTGAGCTGAACTCGAATGCCTCCAAATGTTCCCCGTAAGCTGTAATTCCATTCCAAATACTGAGCAACATACTTTGGTGCCAAAGCTGGTCCAGTTTTAAAATACAAAGGTTTGCCTAATTTCATGGACCGAGGAAACACAACAGAAGACCACAGGCGCTGATCCTGATATGTAGGCAGGCACACAAACACACACACACACACACACACACACACATATATATACACTCCAACACACCGAGCGTACGCTTCAATTTGTATCATTTAAATCTGTGAGCCGAGGCGGCCTGGGTTCAGGACGGCGGAGAGCTGCGGCCTGACCGTTTACATCTCTGCTGGCTGTTTTTCCACAGATTGGTCTAACTGAGAGGTAACGACTGCTCCAGCGCTCCACCTTGCCTCTCAGTCAATGATGCCTCCTTGAGTGGTTCACTGTAATTCAGTGTTTTTCCACAGACAAGCAGCCCTGAGAGAGCTGTTGTCATAATGCCTGTGCCCTGTTTCTGAAGGAGTTTAAACACACGCGCACACACACACACACACACGCTCATGCATGCATTAATGCGCAGTGGAGAGGCCGACCACGCACACGCTGCGAGGACTCTGCACTAAAGATATTTTGGTACATGTTTTGTATTTTATAATTGAATAATTTATTATTTTATTAAGTAATCAATAAAGTGAAATCCAGGTGATCTGATAATGGCCCATCTCAGTGGATCAGACTTGTGTTTCTATCGTTGCTATGGTTATTCTGTGTGATATTTCTCCTCCACAGATAGCTGGCTGTCTTAGCTCTCGGGCTAGCTGTCCAACTTCGTCATATGGTACAAACACATGCAGGTCTCAGTAATAAAGAGATAACGGCTCTCTCAGTGACAACTGCTGTGAAATATGATTACCACAAGCCTATGGCATTAGACAGATGGATAATGAGAACATGGCGGCGAGCAGGCGAGAGAGAGAAAGAGAGGGACAAACACACGTATAACCCCAAATTAAAATGAACAAGGAACGCATCACAAGTTAACGCCGACTTAAGCGAGGATTTGGAGCGTTTTCATTTAAGCCTCATTCACGCAGAGCTTCCTTTCTGTCAATTTGTCTACAAATGGGAAGAGAATGCTGAGTGTTCAAATGCAAGTCAAAGCCCAATAATTTGACTGCAATGAAACCCAGTGACAACGGCGAAA
>OMNV01011354.1:0-13874 GCA_900303265.1 Brotula barbata | reverse complement strand
GGAGAGCAGAGAGGAGAGGAGAGGAGAGGAAAGGAGAGGAGAGGAGAGGAGAGGAGACAATGATGCGACTGCTGAACAGGTATGAGCTGAATATCAAACTGTGACGGTCCTTAGTGTTTTTTGTGTAAATTTGCTCTTTTGAGGGAGCTAACATCAATACCATCTCCCTTCCTCTTCCTCTTCTGTTAGGATTGCAGTTCCCAGTGCACGTGACCTTTATGGACTGAGTACACTTAAAACTACACTACTCAACGTGCGCAAAGAGAAAATAGATAACAATCCATGCGCACGCGCGCGCCCGTGTGTGTGTGTGTGTGTGTGGGTGCCTCTACCACGTAGACACTGTCACACACCTTCGTCATCGACTAACCTCTGATTTAGTTCATCACCAATTACAATCAGCCTCTCGCACACAAATATGAGCAGAAATCTGAGCCGGAGAATAAATAATGAACCCCCCTGATACACAAAGAAGCGGTTCAGACTCGTCTGCTTCTGATTAACATGCAATCGTGCCCAAGTTAGTGTTTGGTGTTTGTCTACGTCGGCCGTGGTTTTCCTATTATGCATGCAGAAGCTCTCTGTGAACGGCCTTAATCTGTTTGGACTAGGATTAGTTGTCAGGACAATGGTGGACAGGCAGCGCGTCTTTTCATGATGTCTGCAATGTCTCCGACCAGGTGGCTGACGGAGTGGCACGTCACCTCGAGACAGTTGTGGAAAATGGAGAAAGAAAAAAAAAAGAAAGAAAATCTGCTGACGAGAAAACGTTCTTCTTAACAACGCAGGAGTGAAGAGCAGTCAGATGGCAAATGAATGCAATAATGCGTATTAGAAGAGGAGCCGTTTGAAATGACTGCAGGATGTGTTCAGCTGCAGTCGCCCTCACCAACTACCTCCACGTATTTGGACGTTTTGTTGTTCCTTTTGCTTGTCGATACAGCTTGGCGCGTGTGAAACGGTTACCGCGCTCGACGTGTAAGTTGGGCCCCAAGGAGTCGGACGCCTTCCCCTCCTTGCCCACGTACTCCTCTCCAAGCCTCTGAACCTTTCCTCCTACAGTTCATTCGGTCCCCCTGTGTCGTGCTAATCTGAATTCAGGTGGTGCTGCGCTGTAAGATGAACCCGTGAGTCCTCTTCAGAGGCCAGAATATGGCGTTTCGGAGCGAGAGCAGGAAAAAAAATCCAATCAACTGGATGGAGACGAAGCACGCAAAAAGTTTCAGAGGACCAAGTGACGAGGCTGACGGGGCGTTCACACGTCGGTCCGACCGACCGACCGCAGGACGCGCAAATAATGCTTGGATTTACTTGCTATCAAGACAATTACCTCACGACATCCGTGTGTTAGTGACAATGCACTTTGAACATTTGCGACTAATTGCCAGGAAGCTCTGTGTACTAAATATGCAAAGCTGTACAGGCGCTGCACCGATTATCTGCAAGGAAATCAAAGCCTTCTGCCAATTTCACGGTTGGATGAAAAAAATAAATAAAATAAAACCGCACGATAGTATTGTATTGGCGAAAACTACTTTCAAAATAGATATTAAATATCTGTTTAGTCACCTGGTGATGATGTGACCAGGACGACGCAGTTATCAAATGGAAAAAAAAAAGAGTCCCTGGAACAGATTTGGAAACGTGTGGGTGGTGTTCGGGTACAACATTAGCATGACTAGAACTAATGAATGACAATATGATCCTCGTAGATTTGTTATTACGGTTGGACATTTCGCTATTGATTAGCCTCCGTGACTCTGTTGGCTGCACATGATTTAACATTAATAAAGTTTACACGACTGGCATGACGAACCTGATTTTGGAACCTTCTAACCACCCGCTGCTTTGGCTTCCACGAGCTTCCCTCTCGGTGTGTGAGGTCCAAAATCAGGTTTCCAAATCAGCCGATGACAGGTTTTGAAGTGTTTGCGACAAGCCGTCCTCTGCACATCCTGTTCTCTAAGACGCTGAAACGCTGGAACAGACCAGTAAGGAGCTAAGACGAATCGACTTGAGAAATTCAATTTTGGATACTGCAGTCAAGCTGTTTAATCAGCTTCCTAAATGAGCCTATAAATGTTTAGGAACTGTGTGTAATATAGCTTGTGCGACGCTTGCTCTTTGAATTGATTTGTTGTTACTAGGGTAGTGGTGCAATATTTGAATAAATTATTTCACTAATAGCGGATCAATAGTTTTCCAATTGACTCTCTCGGAGTAATGTTCTGTATCTACTCTCGTCCGTGTGCCTGCACTCAGCACAGAACTTCACGATAGTCTTAGGTCTTCCCGTTGTTCCCGTTTTTGATGTGAATTCGGCTCAGATTCGCTGGTTACGGCAGCAAAGTGGTGCCAGGTTATTTCACAGTGTGACTTCCAATTACAGATCAACATCAACGTTTAAAAGCGAATGGAATTTTCTACCCGGATAAAGTGCAGAAGGGCCTAACAGCACAAAGGTGGGTATATTTACGACATGACACCTTCTGCTGCTTTGCAGGGGGAACAAAGAACGGTGCGGCTTTCCTCTTTGTTGTACCGAACGCTCCGGGATGACGCCGGCAGCAAGGTGACACCAAATAATCATAATTCAAGGCGTCATTGCAGCCATTCGTTATTTGTAGTGGTGCTGACCGGTGCTTTTCCATTAACGTTACACGTGCCAGCCAACATCTTAGTGCTGAACGCGTCTTCCTGTTGTAGTGCACGACTGCTTTAAATTCCCCTCAGGGATCGGTGAAGCGTCGTCTCTATATTTTTCACCTCAGCTTTAAGGATCGACTGCGACTGTTGTCCTTTCTAAAGCGACCGTTGGCGTTTCAGCTCGAAAATGAAACCAATGTTGGTGAGAGCGCGCGCAAGGAAATCGATGCTGCCTTGTCCCCCGTGTAGGCTGGAATCTGCGCAGTAATACAGTACTTCCAATTTACAGGTTATTTGTTGCTTCACGCTTAATGGGAAATTATAGCGCGCCGTCTGTGGGTGGTTTATTAGACTTTCCGAAATGAATGTGATTAAACTGATCTCCAGGTAACTTTGGAGGGATGCACATAAACACACACTCACCTGACTTCAAAAACCAATATAAAATATAATATACTCGGTACAAATCTGATTCAATTACATTGGTGCGGCAAATGAGAACACACGGCTGTATGACACAACAGGGGAATTAGTGAGTTTAATTTGATCCAAACGGAAGATGGAAACCTTGACATTGACGTTAAAGCGTCAACATTAGTCTCGTACTGAATTCATCTGTGCAGTGATGTGATAAAAGCCACGAATATCTTTAGCTACTGAACCTGTGCTGCTCCCATGAAACAGAGTCTTTGGTCTTTATGTTGTGGTACGTACAGCAAATAGTTCCACGTCATGCAGTTCCAGATTTTGGCTCCCGGAACTGAAGAAATCACTGAACGCAGGGGTTTCCAACCATTGGTCCGTGGCCCTGGTGGTGCGTTGAAAGTGTTGTAGGTGGTCCCTGACTACGACGTCAGTAACGTGATTTTAATACCACAATCGGTTCAAATATTAGACCTTGATCGTGCGAGTTTTGCTCTTATTTCTTGTTTGAGAATCACGTCCATCGAAATAAAACGTTGCATCGCCAAATCTCTGAGAGGTTTTTTTTTTTTCCCCCACATAGCTGAAGAATAAGAACAGGGCTCAGAGAAGACAGAAAATGACGCGAGACCGTCTCTGTCCATCACTGTATTGACAACAAGAGACAGATTGTGTCAAACTCAACTCGCCCAGAAATCTCAATAGGTAAGAAAATCCCCCACAACCCCACGCCACCCCACCCTTCACATCGGAGGACCACGGGGAAGGAAGGGGGTCCATGGGACTTAAAGTTATTACTGTCCAGGCCGGTGATGAGAGCCGAACTGATACCTCTAAAATAATGTGCTGCTGGTGTCCATCTTCACCTCAGACGTATGAGTGTTAAATAAGAGAAAGACAGCTAGAGAGAGAGAGCTGATGCACACACACGGGCCAACTGGTCCTTAAAGGGCAGCTGTAGTGTTTGTCAACTGGGACCCTGTTTTGCTACTATTGATCATCACGCCGATCGATTCTGACAAAAACCTCAGATTATAGTTTCCCTAATGGCAGCACAACTCATAAAAACAGAACTCCAAATGGCACAAATGCGTTTCCTTTTAAGCACACCGGCCGTGCACGGTGCATTTACAGACATCAACCTTGACAACAGCGTTGTTTCAGTGACAGCATGAATACAGAATCCCATCTCAGTCTCGCCAACAATGGCGTCTGTATATGCGTGTGTGTATGTGTGTGTGTGTGTGTTTGTGTGTTTGTGTATTCTTACCTATACAGACATCTATCTTCCCTTTGATGGCTGCCTCATGGAGTGGTGTGTAATTCCAGTTGTCTCTAGCGTTGGGATCCGCCCCCTGACAGAGCAGCAGGGACACCACCTGACAACAGCATTAAAAACATTCTCTCAGAGTTTGGTTGAACGTCCCACCTTTGATTTTCCGGAGAGTGTGAACACGCTGCATGATCACTCCTGCACAGGCTGACTAGTGGCAAAAAAATTTGGTCCTTCTGTCCAAATTTAGCAGCGTTTCCCCAGTCATTGGACGTGCCCAGATTTGTCTCAGAAACGGCAGAAAGACGTCCTTCGTTACAGAAACATCTACTCCAGTCGGCGCCTCCGCCGAGTGATTGGACTGAAAGCTTTCCTCAGCGGTTGACGTACGTGCGGCATTTCCACTTCACCTCACTTTGAAAGTTTTTTGTGATGCCTAAAACTTCTGTATCTGATGTAAAAAAAAAATTGCAGGGAACCCACAGTGTTTCTTCTGGGTAGATGTAAAAGTGTTTGTTGTTTTTTGTTTTTGAAGAGGGGTGCAGGGAAAGCCCCGGCTAATGACAAGACAGAGGGTTGTGGAAATCTCAATGATGACTCAAGACGACTCGTCAGCAAGTTTAACTGCCGCTGCAGGTACCAATCCTTCTTCTGACAAGTTAGGAGATGGAAAAAAAAACAGCCCGTACATCAAAGGACGGGGGTAAACTCCCAAAGTCAGGACGTGAAGCCGCCTGGCCTGAAGCTCACAAATATATCTAATTAGCGATTAGCCAGTACAAAGGATGTCGCTCGATTGATGGACAGCTCGCCGCGTGGTGGGGGTTAGCTCTGGCTCGTAACGCTTACGCACTGAAACTCTACTTCAACTGTCTGAGGGATATTTGCTGTTTCTACGCGCCATATCCAAGCAGCAGTTAGAAGTCCAACGTGCATCCTTTCCACTCCTTTAACCAGAAACGTCAAAGTAAGTCCAGAGGAAAAAAAACGTTCCGAGTGGCTCAGCAGCAGCCTCCTCCGCCTTGCTGCTTGATTAGAGCCGGGACGGCGTTTCCTCTTTCCACCGCGCTATTCATTATCGCCATCGCGCGTGCAGTCGCAGCGTCGCCGCGCGTTTCACGCAAAGTTGCAAAGTGCTCGCCGGCAAACCTCTGAAAGCACATGAAGCATTAGAAACTGTAAACATCCCACCGATTATCGCTGAGGTTAATGGCCCGGGGGGGGGAGGAGACGCATTAGCACAGCTGTCACAGCTAATCAAAAAAAATCATCAGGCCCTCGGCAAGACCAGAATATCAAAGCCGCAATTACGCAGAGGTAGACGATGTTTGGGTGTTGTCAATCTGGTCCTAAAGGCTCACGGGGGCACAGCGGAACGTATAGGCACACCAGGGCAGACTTACATTTCAGACCGTATAATTGCTGTCAAAATGGCGGCGGTTATCAAAGTCACGGTGTCAGCAGGGGACCAGTCTAACGCTCGTGTGGCTGACGGAAAGACACGACGAGGGCTTGGCGGAGCAAACGGCCTCGCTCAAATGAAACAACAACGTCCGCTGATGGGTGGACCCGAAAGGAGAGGTGAAGGCAACGTGGCAGCACAGACAAACTTCCGCCTCCCTCGGCACGGCCGTCAGACAACATTCAGCACCCGTTTGAAAAACGCAGCAGCACCGCTGCCCGTTTTGCAAAACGATTCCCTCGTCCCAGCGTCTTCCGTCAAACACGTTCTGGTGCAGCAGAAAACAGAGCGACCACAGCCGAACAGCTGTTCATCCTTTTGTGTTTATGCGGCAGTGTTTTCTACTCGTGGTGCAGAACACACTTGTCAGCGACGCAGCAGGCTGGTCGGTACCTGCCATGCAGGAGGGGAGGCTGGAACCTTTTTCGCAGGCATCCCACAAGTAATGAAAAGTGGCGAGCGTCACGCTGAGAGGCACCGTGTGACAATTTAACCCCTTAAATTATGTATGAAATAAACAGTGCGAAAAACACTATCGTGTTACGAGGAGAAATTATATATCACAATAACTGATTTGGGGATGTTTTGTGCATTGTGTGTATGTGCTATACTCGATTATTTATGGGTTACTTTAAAGAATAGTCAAGTTACCGTTTCATTCGTCAGTGTTAAAGGGGTTTAAGATGTGACAGTGGATTAAGGATGGGACACTGGATTAATTGCTACATTCTGGACCCGACACTGGCAGACTCGCGACTCCATCTGTCACGATAGCAAAGAATATCAAGGATTTCCCTTGCAGCGTTCCACAGGGATCAGTGGTTGTTTCCATTGAAGGGGAACCTCCCGAGGGAGGATAGGTGGAGCACGGCATCAAGTCAGGGACGTATGAAGGGATCGAAGCGGATACATTTATCAAACAAACATTACATAGTAACTTCTGGATCATCGGTTGAAAATACGCATTATATAGGGGGAGGCTATGTAGGCTCATCTAAATCGGGATCCACTGCTTTGTAAAGTGGAGAAGCTCATTACTTTTCAATCAGAGCGCACCTCTCTCTCTGGTCCATTTCAGCAGAGTCAACGGAAGTGAAACTCCCTTAATGTGACAAACTGCTTGATAGATTATATATATGCCAGATGTGACTCTGTTTCACAGTTCTGGGACTCCACCGTTTTACAGTTAGAACCAAGGCAAATATATTGTTTTTCTGACATTTGCTGCAAAGGTTTGCAAATGATTCTGTTGTCTTTTCAACGCGTCGCCTCCATGTTCTCCATTTCTCATCATGCAATGACCAAGACGAGCAGTGCAACCGCCCATTTTCACATGAGCACCTCCGATGGAACAACATGTCACAACAATCGCGTCAGACCGGCCGCACCGGGTGGATGATTTCCCTCATTGTGTCATAGTGAGATTCTTATGTTGAGTCGTACCTCAGAGTGACCAAACGAGCAGGCGTTGTGGAGCGGGATCAGGCCTCCGTCATCTCGAGCGTGCACGTTGGCGCCTGTCTGAAGTAAATGGTCCACCACATCTTTGCGCCCAAAACCTGATATTTAGTGGAAAGACGAAAAAAAAAGGACAGGACAATGTGTGGAGGGTATAGAAAGGAAGGGAAGGGAGGAGCAGGGAGGAAGAGCAGGACGATTATAGTTAAAAACTACTATATTGTGATAAATACACGAAACAACATGTTTTTGTGCAGCCACAACTCAAATGTTTGACCCCAAAGTGTAGGTAACACTACTCAGGCATCCAGAAACTCAACACAACAAAAGTGACACCGAGGCCGGCTGCAGCTCCTCCTTTTTGTCTGGTCTCGTCTGATAAAAGAATGAGAGTTGAGCCTGGAGAACAAAACTTTTCAAACTGTGGACTTTTTTTTTCTTTCTTTGATTCATGAACAAGTGTACTGAATATTAAAAAAACACGGTTATTATGAATATGAATCAAGTGAAATTTCCTCGTTAACTCTGCTCCTGATAAGTAAAGTGAAAATTTAGAGCTCTAATCTAAACCCTTATTAAGAGGAACGAGTACACTCCACATTTGGCCTCCGGCAAAACCAAATATACTCTATTCCAATAAATTTCACTTCACAGCAACCATAAAGCGGAGGATAAGCGTTTCTTATGCTTCTGCGGAAGGGGATTTGGGCTCAATCAAAGGCAGAATTTGCTCTGTCACAGTCACACACACACACACATCTGAGCTCAAACTTCCTTACTCATGCAGACATGTCTGGGGAACCTCTGAGGACCGTTTGGGTAATTTCATTGGCTGATGAAGTCTGTTGGCATTAAATGCTCAGCAGTCGCTCTGTCAAAAGTTATATTAGATTCGACTTCTGATGATTAAGACTCTGTGCTCTGTCAATCGGTGTCATCGCTCAACGCACAGGTCTCACTAAAATGCGTAGGGTGATTTGACATATTACACATGCTCCTCTGAAGAGCGCTGATGTTCGTTTAGCGGTGCGCTAACGCAGATGCTGATTGTGTGGCTCCTGTCAAACTGAATGTTTTATTCATAACACCCGTGGAGTGGATAATAATTATTTTTGGACATGATTTAGATTGAGTTGTCCATTTGAAGCTGCTCTGTGACTCTGGATATTGGATGTGAGCCACGGTCAAAGTTGTTGCCAGTACTTTTTAACTGAAATGAAAACACCTGTCACATAGATTAAGGGCATGAATGTGTGTTAAGATGATCTACGGGAATACTGTCGTCCAGATGTGGTGAACAAATTAGAATTCTAACAAAAGAAAATGCTAATCAGGACATTTCACAGCGTGGTCATAGCAGTGGCAGCATGCCAAGCTGAGCAGCCCAGATTTCCCTCTCCCTGGCCATGCTCTCCGGCTCCTCCTGGGGATCCCAAGACGTTCCCAAGCCAGATGGGATATGTAATCACCTTGGCATACTAGTGTCCTCCTGGTTTGGATGTGCCTGGACCCCCTCCCTATTGAGGCATCCAAACGGCATCCTGATTAAATCCCAAAACACCTCAGCTGGTTGTTTTAAATGCAAATCAGCAACAGCTCTCCAATATCTCCAATATTCCAACACCTAATGAGATATTTTTCCGGCCTTATGTGGCATGACAATAACATAACTTGGTATATAATTGATTCTATTATATTCAATAATTATTTTGAATTTGATTCACTATAGATAATAAAGAATGCAATTAAATTGGAAAACTATTGTTATGGCGGCTCGAGGCCATATGATTCCTCGCTACTCTGCTGTCTGCGTGAAACAATACATTTCTGATAATTACGTCAGCTTTGTCCAGCATTTCCTGATAATTCAGGATATGCATTGGAAGTCATTATAATTATTATTCATTGTTGAGGCATGAATTTAGGTGATACATTATATTTGTTATAGTTATAGCTATTTTCAGAGATTTCCTCTTAGATTTCTTTTCTCGTTACGTCCTGTTGTATTGTGTTTATCTATCCATTAGGTTAAACATTTAAGTATGATCAACAACATTTTTCAAGTTGCATTCTTGTGTTCTATGTGATTAGGGTTGCAAATTATTATAACATCAACCAATTATGACCAGGGCTATACTTTTTGACACATTTTTATGAGCCAGAAATTTGATGTCTAAAATAAACTATGACATATTTTACACTTGATATATAGTACAATCAATATTATAGTAACTGTGAAAAAAATATATTCTGTGGGTTCTGGTGCTCGTGAAGAAATCATACAGAAAATTATTGTTCAATGTCAATTTGCATTTTTTTTTTTTTTTTTTTCAAATTGAAAAGTTTGTCGTGCTTTGTTGCTGCAACCATCAGCTTCTCCAATGACTTTGATTATCACCATCAAAATGCAGATTCCGTTACAGTTGAGGTAAAATACAGCTCATGGCTCGTTAGCTCATCCAGATGTAGCTCCACTGCTGGAACCACACCAAAAAAAAAAACAAAAAAAAACGAGATTTGAGCTGAATTAAAACTTGACGTTTGCGAAAATTACCTGCTGCAAAATGCAGAGGGGTCGATTTGCGTCCTGCCATGTCTTTGGCGTTCACGTTCACCGTGTCTACGAGTTTCTTCACTCTCGAAACGTCCCCATTTCGACAGGCTTCAAACAGCTCCCTGAAGGCGCCGTTAGCACCCCCGCCCCCGACGCCATTGCTGCTGCCCGGGATAGCGGGCCCCGAGTCGGGCGTGGAGCTCGCGCTGGTCCCGCTGCCCTCGGTAGTGGTGGGGGAGCTCGCGCTGCTGCTGCTGCTGGTGCTGCTGCTGCTGCCGCTGCCGCCGCTGCTGCTGCTGCTCAGGGCCAGAGCTGGAGTGTTGGGAGAGGCCGGGGTTGCCTCTCCGTCAGGCGGGATCTCCATCATGGCTCCGCGTGTGGTCACATCATCGGTTGGTGCCGGAGGAGAGCCAGGCGGGGTGAGCGGGAGAGAGGCGCTGCGGGGCGGCGGGGAGAGCAGGGAGTTTGTCTGCGGCTGCTGAGAAGAGCGACGAGGCGTCGCCATTTTCATAACAGAACAGTGCCCACTGACAACAAAAACACTGATGACAACATCCTCCCGAGGAGAGGCACACTTCCGCTTCAGATTTCATTACGTCATTGAGAGCGATGAAAGCTATTCGCGTGTTTATTTGGTGTCCTTTGGTACCTTTGATTGTTTTTTTAAAGTAATGGTTTGCCTCTTCTTCGGCAGTTTAACCGCTTAACAATGATTACAGAGAAAAAGGTTCATTGAGGGCAGTTTGAGACACGCCATGTAAAAATCCAAATTAATCTAATGATTTTTAGAGAAATGACGATGAATTTGATTAATTTAATTTTATATATATATATATATACATATAACTTTTATGCATAATTCCTTTTTTATCGGTCCTTTACTCCGTTGGTGTGGTATTTCATATGTAGTACTCTATTACAACCACATGGTGTCGCCTGTGACCATGTGTGCTTTCCGCTCTCAGTACAAGCAAAAAAAACAAACAAACATTTTGCCTCAGGGACTGCACGTCTGACACAATGAACTTCCATTCAGTGTCATAGAGTACATAAACTAGTTTATAACTTAAACACAAACCTTGTAATATTTTCATTCAAAGACACACTACTGGAAGTGATATGAGAGCAGAAACAGTTTGGCTGTCTGGGTTTTTACTGCTACATGTTTTACTGTTTGAAAAAGAAGAACTACAGGACCATAATTCTCACATTGCACCATCTATTCTCACTCAGCTGGTCACATTTTAGCAACTTAGAGAATGAAATGTGTGTGCAAGCATTGTAAAGGTAGAGATGCAGAGATCCAGCGTCATGAGATGACAATGCAAAATGCAGTCTGGTAGCTCAACATATTTGTCATACTTCTTTTAACGGATCACAGACAAGCCAACAGACGTCCTGAAAAACCCTCCTCTGAACAGAAGCTAAAATAATTCACCCCGTCTCTGACAACATGTGATTTTATTCTGCTTTGACTGTTTAATACAGCAGTAACTTTATTTAACCTAATATGGGGAAAACAAAGATCTGATCACCAATTGAAGTTTGTTAATGTTAAGATCAATCAAAGTTGAGCACAGCAGTGGAGTAAAGGTGTGTGTGTGTGTGTGTGTGTGTGTGTGCAGGATATGAGCCCGATGACCCATTGGGTTTTGGTGCATCATCAGTGGCCCCCGAAACTATGGAAGATTGAGCTTTTGGCTTAGAAGTGAACATATTTGTTGTTTTCAGAGCAGTACTCCCTGACGAGTCTGCACAAAGAGAGCATGGGAGACAAGGGAGAGAGGGGAGAGAGGGGAGAGAGGGGCTAATCAAGATGAAAGATGACATAAATTGTAGGTGTGAAGACCAAAAGGGACGAATAATTACATGCTGGGAAGTTCAAAAGATAGAAATTTGGAGCGGAGTAAAAGACAAAAAGATGGCCTTTATCAGTCATCATGGCCAAGTGTTGCAGGACTGCATTCTTTACACTATGTTTTCCCACAGCGTTGCTGGCCTTATTGAAACCAAAGCTGTGCCGATATGTATATTTAGCATCAATTAAATGAATTTCTCCTTATTATAGATGTGTGGGGTTTCATTTTAGAGAGGTTTCCCTAGAATGTATCCTCATATATTTGATATGTTTGAAAGCTGGTTAATGACATCGTGTTGCGGTAATAATCAGACACCGTTTTCACTGTCAGCAGGGAATAAACAGAAAAGCGTTCAAACGAAATGCAAAACTACGAAGGCGGACCGCGTCCACCCGGGGAAGATAAAATATCGGTCAGGTTCCGTCATAGTTACAAGAAAACCACACGTGACAGATGACACGAACTCGTTTGATTCACTTCGATTTCCTCTTGGCTTGAGGCATTGAGACATATTGGTGTCACCCAGTCACGATGAGGAGTAACACTGACACATTAACAAGGCAACGGCATCTGATGAAGAGCAAATGATCTGGTACCAACTCCTCGTAATTACCAGACAATTTACAGTTGATATGAAATGGCATTTACTAGTTCATTTAGAGTTTATACCAAGTCGTCACTACGAGATAACGTGGCAGATACTGATACAAAGCACAGCAAAATAAAACGATTTTTTTTTTCTTATTCTACACATTTCAGTGCCCCGATGAACCAGTTTAATGTTAAACAACTCCTAAAGATGATTTTAAGCTCGAAGGTGTGGCTTCTTCTTCCTCCTTTTGTTTTTTCAGAAGTAAGATTCTCTTGTGTGATAAACCCCAATCGAAACTTCACTCCCCCCGCCCTCAGGTTTCACTGTTTTCTTAAAAGAGAGACCGTTTGGGTGGTTGTCACACTCCGGTCTCTCTCTCTCTCTCATACACACACACACACACACACTGAGCTGAGGATCATGCCGTCGCGCATCAAGACAGAATGGGTCCGACTTTCTCAGCGAACTCCGGGTATCCTGATCTTCGGTCTGGTCATGGCTCCCTGCGGTTGGATCCTGAACTTGACCTCCACCGTGGCCCCCAACTGGAGGACCCTAACGAACGACAACGTTCTGCCTCCAAACGTGGTCATCGGGCAAGGAATCTTTGACGTCTGCAGGTCCTTCACAACCAACAGCGAAATTCAATGTAACATTGAGGACCTAACCTACTTCGCCGAACAGATCATTACGGTCGCCAAGGGTTTGATGGTGGCCTCCCTCATCGTGACGTTGATCGGCCTGGCCGTAGCCATCCCGGGGGTCCGGTGCTGGAGGGACAGGCCCAACTGGATCGTGGCCGGCCTGGGTGGACTGCTGATCTTCTTATCCGGGGTCATGACCATCATCCCCATAGCCTGGTACACGCACATTCTCACGGAGATCCCCACCGGTCTTGTCTCCCTGACCGCCGCTGACGTCCAAGTCGGTTACTGCATCATCCTGGGCTACATCGGCGGCATTTTCGAAATCCTGGGTGGTTTCGTCATGTTCATCGGGATCTGCCGCTGCTGTGGCGGTAAGAACCGGGGAGAACGAAAGGTCGAGGAGGTGAGAGCATCCCGGTTCGACCACCAAAGACCTCCATCCAGGCGCATCGACGTGCCCAGCTTGAATCGACCCCGGAGCAGCGCCAGCAGCGTCCCTTACTCCAAGGACTCCATGGACGACGACGTGTCCTTCCCCCGGGCCAAGAGCCCCGCAGTCCGGTCAGTCAACACGTTAAACAGCGGGAGACCGTACGATGCGGACCTGTGAGAGGACCGTTTACCGAGAGTCTAATCATAACAATAAGATAATTCTACCGACTCCGAAGACACTCACTGTTTATTGATGTAAATATTTTGGAAATGATGAAGGATCATAGAATGGAATAGGAATATTTTCGTATGAGATCAAATAGGTTAACTGCTGTCTGAGTATTAAAATGTCTTGAAGATATGGATCCAGCTGTGTGATTTATGATTATTTATGACATGTTGGTGGTGCACACGGCCCCAGTCAACCACCACCAAGAGGTTCCTGGTGTAAAATAACTTGTATAGTTGTATTGTGAGTACTTGATTGTTTGTCAATGAAGTCTGGGAAGTGAAGAATTCTGTATTATT
>OMNV01011352.1:21441-37742 GCA_900303265.1 Brotula barbata | reverse complement strand
GGGAAGATGGAGTGAAGAGGAAAGAGCGTGACACTTTGATGGAGAGAGCGGAAAGAAATGAATACCACAGCATAGACGGAGACAAATTACGGCTTTCTGTTGTGTCCAGATCCCAGCCGTCCTCCAACGTTTGTCCCTCCTCTGATGTTTGCCCGCTAAAGGGAGAGGCAAGGATAGAGACTGGAGAGAACCTGGAAGGAGCGTAGTAGGATTTGGGCCCGACTTGAAGGCCACCTCGGCTCCTTAGGTTACCTCCACTCATTCTTCTCTCCTTTTTTCCCACATGAACAGGAAAGCTCCGTCTCTCTCTCTCTCTCCCCCCAAAGCAGAGGTGTGTAAATCTGGGTCTATTTGAGAGAGAGAGAGGTGGACTGAGCTGAATCCGAGCGGCCTTGGATAAAACCACATACTACAGCGCACCCAGCCTCCAACGTGATTCTCATCAAGAAACGGGTACGAGTGACAACCATGGCCTCCTTCAAAAAAAACCCCCCGAAAAACCCCAAAAACCAGATTTTATCTCCATTATTTCTTTCATCGTGTTTTATTCCTTCCCCCTTGTTTTTCTTCGATTTCACTGAGTCCAGCGTTCTTTCTCTCGCTCTCCTTCCCAAACGTGCAAACATGTCAGCGGTAATTCACATTGATAGCAGTCTGTTGTCCAAATATTTCCACTGTAACTTTAACTGCGAAATCAATGGTAAATCCTTGTAATCGTGGTGTTTGTCCTGCTTTCCTTGGCTAGTTGGCAACGACCTGTTTAAACATTCGCCATCCCTCTGTTTAGAGTGGAGTTTTGGATTTAACCCTTAAGCCCAGCAGTCATCGCACCTGATGGAAACGGAGAGGCTGAATCTGCTTAAGTTGTCAGTCAACGTTGGTCTTGGCTGCGTGTGCAGGCTGTGTGGGTCGAGTGTGCGTGGAGCGGATCTACGACGTGTCACTGAGGGTATGCTCTGTGTGTGTGTGCAAATACGTGTTGAATTGAAATCCGTTCAAACTGAATAACGGAAGACCTTTATATATCAAGGGATAGAGCTCATACCTCCACCAAGGATGAACAGCGCTCCAATTATGACACGGAGATTTCACTTGTCGGAACTCTAGCTTGATCTCAAAACATTAAAATATACCAGGTCTACCACCTAAAACATCATATATATATATATACATACATGTACATGTGCTCTTTTTTAATAAATTTACGATGAGCTATTATTAGGATATTAGAACATACAACACGGGTAAATTTGGATTATTTACTTACTAAAAATAATAATAGTAATAATCAGGTCACCCAAGAGGCACAAATCAGAGTTAGGTCTGATCTGGACTCACACACACACACACACACACACACACACACAACACATACACGCAGTCTCTTCTCATCTCCATCCCTTCACAGCTCACAGATGTTCCCTCTCACAGTGATCTCCAGGATTTGCGGCGTGTTTTGAAGCGCCGGGCCAATGGCGCTCTCCAAAGCCCTAAAGATTGCAGTGGTGAGTCCTGATAGGATATTTGCTCTACCTGATGAACTCTGCGTAGATGCTGAGCTGGTGCTGACCGTGGCGTCTGAGGAGGCACGAAGGGGCGTGTATGTGGATAAGGACACATCCAGTTGATCTTTATTCACCAGAAGGATTCAGAGTTAGCCCTGACTCTGCGGTGAACCAGTCGTGGCAACGGTTTGAAATATGTTCTGTTTTCTCGCTGCCGATGTGTGTAGCACAGCAGTCTGTAGGTCGTCTTATGTACAGATTACATGCTGGCAACCCTCGTCTGATACACGTGTTTTTTATTCTCTAATTGCGGAGGCCATATTTACATCTTCCTTTCCCAACAGATGACTATATTTTGTAGCGTCGGCATATCAAAAGAGAAGGTTGGACCGCTGAGAATGTCTCCCATAATAAATAAAAGCTTGAAAAATATGTACACAAATCTCTGCCTCAAAACGTCAAAACGGATTGTTATTATTATATTCAAACGATTCTGCCGTGGACTCAGTTTGATACATTTCATTGCCCTTAACACACAATTTTAATAAAGGAAAACCCCCAAAACATTTCATGTATTTTGCCATAGCCGAATGGAAAGGTTGACTCGGCACCAGGAAGCGTTCACGGCCATTACACTCAAATTAGGCTACCAATGAAAATCTATGAACGATTTTGCAGCTTGTTGCAAAACTGGATCCTGTTTATGTTTAATTTTTTTCCCGTGTTTTCCCCTTTTTCACCCAATTTGGAAAGGCCGCTTCCCTTTGCTCTTCCAGTCCTTGTCAGTGCTTGGCTCCCTCTGTCCACTGGGGTGAGGGTGGGGGGGGGCAACGTGCTGCCTCCATGTGGCCTCCCACTATTGTTCAGTCCTTCTATATGACATTGAGCTATACAAACATTTAATTTGTATGGCAGTGACCAGCCGTCTGGTTCTCTGCGGTGGGGGAGTTTAACCTCTTATAAAATATTTAATAGTTACGGTAAAATGTTGGTATGACACAAACTGAAGCCAATGAAACGAGTGAAAAAAACCCACTCATAACAAGAACAAAGCAGTTCATAGGAACAGGATCAGCAGAAACGCTCGAGTGTTTTGGGTTTTTTTTTTTTACAGTAAAAGTCCCTCAGGGACTTTCCCTTAATATAAAAATGAGAGATATTTATTGTCTTCATGATTCTGCTGCATGGTAAAGCAATTTCCCACTGCGATGGCACGGTTTGATTTTAATCAGAGAGAAGCGGAATAGTGTGCGTCTGTCTCCACTGCCAGTTTGGGATTTCGCAGCCTGTGGTCAATTTGACTCCCGGCCCCTGGGAATTGAATTTTGAATCCAGATGACATTAATGATGTGATCTTTCTCACGGTTTGCTCAACACGGAGCGGTCGCCGTCCAACAGTGGCTGCGAGTCTGCCGAGCCGGGCCTGTACCCTACCTTGATTACACGGGCTTTCGAGGTAATTAGCGGTACTCGAAGCTCTGAAATGGAGAAGCTGAGAAATCTGTAAAAGTTTTCTCATAGTTGAAATGAATATAATCTCTACGTGTTTTCCTTTTGAGTCGGTGCAAGGCCATGGTGCATTTGAGATGATGATCAGGGGCACTTGGATGCCCCGAGCCTTGAGGTTTCGCAACGTTTCGTTATGTAACTCTCTCTGATTCAGCAGCGCTCGATGGCGTTGAAGAATGTACACAACTAAAAGAGAGCTGGATCTCTACCGAGGCTTCAATATGTTTCCATTTTGATCCTCAGAACCCACACTGGAAACACACAGCTCCGGCCAAGACCATTTTTGAAACAAGCCCGTATGACTGAATGTTACAACTTACAAACACGTTTTCCTTTTTCTAACATACAGAATGGAAAAGGAAAGAGCGGAGTACTTTATGACTTACTACTAATGACTGCCTTTAAATAGAACATGTCATGGGAGGCTCAGGATTTGCCTTCATGAAAACAACATTGTTGGCTGTCAGACCGTTACACCATTCTCCCCTTTTTAGCTCTCCGGTGTACAAAAACTCTCCTCTGGGGTTTAACCACGTTAGCATGGCAGCACAAACAAAGGAATTTTGCATCGCAGCGCTGAGATTTTGTTCTTGTCGCCTTTTGAACACCAGCAGTGAGTATTAGCCATTGGGAGATAATGTAGCCTCGTACACCTTTAAGAATCAATCGACGCGACTGTACGAGTTCCAAAGGTCAGTCACAGAACCATTACACAAAGTCAGACACAGGAAATCACTTTGACTTACGATATAGCTGCCAGCTAGTAGCATTCACTAACAAGCTAGCATGTAGCTACCAATTGCGTTAGCTGTAATGAACTGAAAGTCACCTGATAGCTGTGGCTTCTCAGCAATGTTCCTTTAAATTTCCTGTTTTATTATAATATCTAACTGACATCGGAGGAGATGTCGTGCAGCGCTCGATGCCACAGTTTGTCTTTGTCGCCTCGTAACACGTTTGGGCGCCGCTATCTTTGGCGGTCGGTCGGTCGGTTTACAGTCCTACAAGCTGTAAAACTTTGATATGATCCGTTCTATTTTATGACAGAAGCGGCGGACAGCGTATACACACACGTGCTGTCTGATCTGTGACTAAAGCTAATTATTGAAAAAACTTGAACCACATCCAGATGGTAGCCGTACAATTAGGCCCATGTGATGTTCGGAGTTTACAGACATCTACACCATCGGCGTTTGTCTGAGAAGTAATCACTTGTTCTGGATGATTCCTATTCCCCCATTCTACCAAATGCCTTTGTTTCTGTGGTTCAGAAATTTTCCACTGAGTCGACATAGAGTGTAACCATCTCTCCGGGCCATGGTGTGTGTGCGCCTGTGCCCTTTTTAAAGGATGAGGATGGGATTCATTGAGGTTTGAAATGGGAAACAGACTAGCAGAGACTCTTCCAGGGGTGATTATATCTGTGGGATAGTGGGGTCCATCCAAATGCGTGTGGTGCCTTCGTCTCTGCCTGACTCCCGACTGTCCTTCAGGAGGAGCAGGGTAGCCCGAGGCCGGAGGACGCGGCTTTGTACCTGCGTTGTACTTTTACTACACGTGTGTGTTATCGTCCCTTTTGACGTCAGACTTTGTAGTCCGTTTACTCGTTCAAAACTGAGAGGGACTGAGGTAAACGGTCGGACTTTCTTTGTGCCGCTTCAGTTGATATGTGGGTCTCGCTTTGCCATAACAAACAAACAAACATGTATAGAATAACAATGAAATAATGACTTTAGGTTAGTGTTGTTGTTTATTGACAGAAAATACAGTGTGTAGTAACCATACAGGACCTACTGCAACGTGAATGTATACGTTGTTGCTTCTAAAAGGCAACGTTTTCCTGGGAAAGTCCTATATTCTGGCACGGAGGACTCACAGCGATAATATGTTCCTGTCTGTTTGTCCTCATGATGCTGGTGGTCCTTTGGCTTCCTCTTTTCGCTTGGAATTTTTTGTTTTGTTTTTCGTGTAGATCAGAAACAGGCCTGTAATCGTCCACATACACCCTGGCCCCTATTAGGAACAAATTCAGACACTACTTCGCTTTGATTGCTTCAAGATGAGAATTTACACTTAATCTCTGTTACCTGTTTGTCTGTGACCGCAGAAACCAAAACATCTCGCATTTGTTGAGGGAGAAACGCGCCGAAGCCTTTTTGGTTTTCGAGTTACAAAAAGCATGAAAGAGATTCTTCTGTTACCCGATATGGCTTGATTACACGCGATTGGAAATTGAAACAACAAGTAATTTGATATTGTTTTACGTCTGCAATGTTTGCAGATGACAGCTGGATTTTCTAAACAGTGTGTTTAAGTCAGACGCACGCTCGCCTTATGCAACACAGCGTGGCTCGGGCATGGACGGTCTGTGTGCTCTGAAATAAAGCCAGCCAAACGGCAAAATAATGAAAAAAAAAAAAAGAGGGCTCGTTTCATTGAATTTTGTCAACAAAACAAAATAATCTGTTTTGAACATTTTATTAATCCAGTAAAATGCAAAAATCCAAAAGGCCAGATCAGTACTATTTTTAAATATGCTCAGAAGTGAACCGTGACTGTGTATTTTGGTACCAGTAGCAGGAATCTGACAGCAGTCTGGGACAAACCTCACCAGCTGTGGCCTCTCTGGAGGATCGATCAGGGAAACGACAGCAACAAAATGCAGAAATGCTGAATAACTGATCACCGTTAGGTTGGTTCTCCAATAAGTGCCTAATAATGGTTGTGTCACGTGTACCTTGTCTTGGTTCTCGAGGGTGATCCTCCTGTTTCCATCAGGTTCAGACCTTTGGCTCTTCTGTGCTTGGTTTTATCTCTGGGTAACTAAAGCAACGCTGCAAAAAACAAGAATAAATATGGAAAACTTCAAGCTACCACCACTTCCTCTGGGAAGATAAATGTATTTCGTGCATGCAAATGTGAACAAAGTGGTCTTTTTTTCTCTGGACCCTCCAAGGACGTTGTTCCTAACGAGGGAGTCCCGTGCTCGGACCCCCCTCGGAACCCGCCGCCACACGTCGGCCCTTTTCTCCAATCAACACGCAGCTTCTCCCTCTGGGATTTTCATGGCATCGATTGATAATCCGAACCTCATGTTGGAGTCTCAGTTCCATTTTGCTACCATCCTCATTCCTTTGCTCTTTCATTCCAACTTCCTCTCACTCTCCCTTTTCCTGACCCTCCAGCTGTTTTGGTCCCATATTTCCTCTGTTTCTTTCATTCCCTGTTTCGTCCTCGTCTTCATATTCCACCAGGTTGGAGAGGGTATGCGATGCTTATCTCTTATCTCACCCGCTGACCTTTTACCTTGTCTAAAAACCTCCCTCTCCGCTCCCACTGGCGAACAAAGCCGTGTAAGTGTGTGTGTGTGAGTGTGTGCGCGCACGTGTCTATGTCGTGTACTCTGTCCATCCACTCTATTCGGCACATCTGTGCAGCAGCTGAACGCTCCTTCGGGCAACGTCTGCACTGTTTGGTTTTCTTGTATGTGTGTGTAGGGATGTGTGCGTATATGAGATGTGATTTCTCGCGTGTCTCTCGGTGCGTTTTTTTTTGTCAGCTTTGCACATTTACAGTACGTGGGCAGTGTTTGTGCCCGTACGGAGCCTACAGGTAGACGTCATTCTCTCGTGCACCCTCTACCTCCACCTCAGTCGGCCTTCAGCACCATGAGGTACCTCCAATACCCAAAATGGAGAGCAAATTAAGGATCAAACCAATGCAAACATTATAGTCTCCTTTCCTCTTAGCTTGCGGATCAGAGGGAGGACAAATGTAGGACCGATGGCCTTTAGAGAACGGACAGACTGCCACCGCAGCTGTGAGACTCTCATGCAAGCTGCGGCCTTTGGCAGGCGTGGAGGCCTATGTGAGCCGAGCCAGGTGATTCTCAGTGTATTTTCTCTGTATTTAGACATAAATATTTATTATACGGAGCAACACAACAAAGGACGCTGTTTGTATTCGTTACCCCAGCCCCTCGTTTCTCTTTATACACATGCGATGGATTGTGCTAGATGGGCTGGATTTGATAAGGCGACTGTTGACTCATAGTAGCAGTGCGCTGTTGAAGAATATCGGTCTCTGGGGGCGATTTGGGATTCGGTCTCAAAGGGATGAAGTGGACAGGAGAGTTGCCGTGGAGACAAAACACGGACGGTTCGTGCGAACGCGCCCGGAGAAACAAAGGGCCGTATTTGCTTTGGCTGTCACCGTATGTGCATACTTACCGAATCAACCGGTGACAATTCTTTGAACGGCGAACGCAAACTCGAATCTTTCGCGTTTGGTCATGCTAAGATGTTGAGAAAACATCTTTATTTCCTGGCCTTGTGTCTTTACACAAAGTTTATTCAAGTTTGATTGGACTTGATTGTTTTTGTTACAGTTTGGTTTGGCAGATCTGGGACAGCGTTTGCACCACGGACCGAGACGAGACCCCTGCTACGCTACCGACCACGTGAACTTTATAGTGGTTCATTTGGAACCAGAAAGTCAGAAAGTCCAAAACCTGGGATAGGTGTGTGTGTGTGTGTGTGTGTGTGTGTGTTTAAGGTCCGGCCCCGTGAAGGCTGCACGGTGACTTTTCACCATTCGGCTGTCGTAGTTTTGATCGAAACGAGGACCGCAACGCCAAGCTAACGTCAGCCATTCCCGTCGTTAATCCCTTTAGCTTCTTCCTGTTTAGATTCCTACGTCTCCGCCCCATCGAACCTCTCTGCCCAACGACCTCGCCGCACTCCGGTTCGCTGCAGCGTGCGTTTGGGCGGGCCACCTTTTCCAGCGTCCCATTTGGCGTGGCGCGCGGCGGAGCATTCTTACCTCGGATGGTTCTGGCCACATGGTTTGGATCTGCCGTGCTGCGCGACCTCTCCTCTCTCCGAAGATGTCATCACGGCTGTTATTCCTCAATTTAGCATTTCTTGCTCCTGTGGCAAAACAAACTGCCGAGCAACGGATGTGAGTGAAATGAAAAGAAAAAGAGCTGGAACAAACGCGGTGAATTTCCTGAAATGATCCCTTACGCTCTCTGCACATGAATCCAGTGATTAATGTGCAGAGAGAGCAGGGATTTGTGTTATATATATCCAAATTGAGATAAATGTCGGGGACCCTACGGTCTGAAGAGGGGTCCTGCGTTACCTCAGGATGGGAATAACGCCATGCCAAGATTCTATACGGGCTTTTCTCCTGCGGGTATTTCTGAAAAGGCCACAGCATGTGTGTGTGTGTGTGTGTGTGTGTGTCTGTGTGTGTGTGTGTGTGTGTGTACGGTGTTTTTTTTTTTTTTGTCTTTTTTCTTTGTTCCATAGGCGTCAAAATGTATTAAACTCGTACTACTTGTACTTTTTCAGGGTGTCCCTTTGCAAATTTACTCGAGCAATTACAATTCATTTGACTCCCACTCGCTTAATTTTGGAAATTTATTCTCCGTCAAAACCTGAGCGAGCGCCGTCTCTCTGAACGCTTCGTTTCACGAGGGGGTTTTATGCCTTTTCCACATGTATTTGATTAATTTGAGGAGGCCAGAGGTGGATAAATTCTGCAGCGGACTGACTGAAGTGAGACGATAAGGGAGGCCGGGCGAGGGAGGCGGTTCGTTTGTGTCGTACTTTCTCGTCCTCCTTCAAAACAAGCAGGAAGAAAGAGCGGCGAGGAACGCGGTTTCACGACGCTGTCGGCCGGGAAGAAGATATGAAATGTGGAATTGTGCGTGATGAATTATGTTTGGTGAAAAGATTCGCCGACGTACAAATGAGTAAATATTGAAGTAAAGCCGCTCTGAAGGCCACCGACAGACTTTTATGAATGAGGGGAAACTGTAGCGTGACTCAGCTGGAGCTGCGTTTCACGAGTAATCGACGTGTTTACTGTCCTCGTATTGGCCGTCCCCAGCGGTCGGCGTCGGCGTCATCGGCCCGCACGTCCATCGCTCACACGCAAACATGCAAAACTCTGCGCGGCGAGCGGCCGCAGTATGGGAACGGAAAACCAATGAAAGAGAACAATCGGAGCCGTAAACGCGTAAATCAGCCGTGTTTTGGCGACCGCCGCTTGATTCATGCCGGCTGCTGCGTTCATGTTTACTCCTGTTGACGAGCGGGTCGGGGTCGGACCGTCCCTGTTACCGTGGGAGCCGCGGCGGGGTCGGCGAGACGGAGACCCGGGCCGCTCCGTCGTCGCCACGTGGAGCTCTCTGCTTTGATTTGGCCTCGTCAGCTCCCTCGCCTTTGCCTCGGCGTCTGCGTCTGCGTCTGCGTGCATGTGTGCGCTTGGCTCCGTTCTCGTCACGGTGACTGCGTCCTGGACGATTAATTTAAGAGAGGAATGCGATCCATAAAAGATGAGTGATGTGTTCGTGCATTGTGCGCTCTGGTTTCTTGTTCAGACTTTATGTCTTTATTTGTGCAGCCACATGGCTGTAAAACAGAATACACGACGGGTCACTCCTAACGCTCTGCAGGCGAGTGGCGGTCCCGGTCCGAGCGTTTACCCAAACCCCCGCCGAGGCCTCACTGACTCCAACACATTTTGATCCAACAAACTCATTACATTTTATAACACATTTTGGGTTCCTGTGCTTCTGTTTGATTGTAATAAAGACACATTCGCAGTTTATGTTTGTTTATATTGAATTTGAGTTTTAATTCTGGAAAAATCCTCCAGAAAATGGTTTCATTTTAACTAAATGACATTCAAATACCTTATTAGGAACAAATTAGCTCTTGGATTTTAGCTCCAAGTGTCATTTACAATTACAAAGGAACTGGATTTTATTCCATTAAAAGCATGATGTGACATTATGATGTCTCTGAAGTGTGGGCGTGGCCTAGAGGGTAAAGGTAGTGGCCTGGGTAAGACCCCCGACCCCAAATTGCTCCCGACAGACAGGTGGGCCTTGCATGGTTACCTGGGCCGTCAGTGTGTGAATGTGTGTATGAATGGGTGAATGCAGTTCGTTTACCATTAGCATTCGTTATTTTGAAGAGTGGTAGGGAAGCAGACTCAACACGTGGTAAACGAGGATATTCATGGTTGGCTGTAACTGTCTGGAGACAATATGGGAAATCTGTCCACAAAACTTTTCAAATGTATGACTTATATCCATAAATGGAGTACTGCACGAAAAATGTCACATTTCTCGGTCTGTGGGGCATCGTAGTGAATCCACCCACTCCACCGTCACTCTCTCTCTCTCTCTCTCTCTCTGAAGCTGCTCTTAGTCCACCCAAAGACCGCCAAAGACCACCCCCAAACAATATCTGAGAAACCTTATGTACAAGACCAAACAGCCCTTAAACAGGGATGTGGCTCAGAATAGGAGGGCGACTTCTAGTGGACTAGAGTACACACACACACACACATTCAGTCGATGTCAGGACAGGACAGATGGATTTGGAGAGTTGTGACAGAGGCCATCTGTGTGGAGTTCCCACTCTGTTTAGATCTGAAACCTCTTCTGTCTTCCTGTCTCGCAACAGCACTGAAAGTTCGGAGCTCTCTCACGTCCATCATCCACCAAGAGTCCCGTTCGAGGGTCAAGACCTTCGTCCTTGGCGTCGATGTTGTTCGCGTCGCAAAATATTGCAGTTACGTTTCTATGGCAAGCCCCGAGGGCCTCAGATCATAAAGTAAAATGCGAAGCAGACTGGGGCTCTCTTTGTTTCCTCGTTACAGGAATGAAACGAACCACGAAACAAACCACTAGCAAACTGTGCTGGATCTGGAGTCTTTTTTAGAGGGGTTTGGTGGGTTCACATAGCCACTAAAAGCTGAGTCAAAGGTTTGAGACCACTTGAAAGCGTTTAAACAAACCAGGCGTGAAAACTCCCCTAAAGCACAAACCTTTGGCTCCTCCCACTGATATTTATCTCAGTGTTATTCCACCGTATTTGAGATATTCATCCAAATGTAAACACAGGCGCAAACTCATACACATACAGACAGGATATTATGATGGCCCAACAGGAGGCATTTGAACCCTGAGCGTCAGTGCTGTTTGTTTTCGTTTGGCTTTGTTTAGACCTCGCTCACTGACAGCATTGTATGCAAATACTGGACGTTTTTTCGTCCACTGAGTGATGAAACGTGGATGGATTCTGGCTCCGTGTAATGCACTGAAAGTTTTTAGATTTTGTTCGTGTATGAAGATAAGGAATCAATCACGCAGCCATAAATGGAAATGTAATGAAAAGACCCGGGTGATGCATCTAATCGTGAATCAATTTAAGCAACGCATCGGCAAAATTGACATTTTCACCTCGCAGCTTTCTGCGCATTGTTTTGGTTTGGTGTCCCGGTCATTCTTTGCACCATTCCGACAGAATTGATTTCCTCAGATTGTCTAATCACGCAGCGAGAGCAGGAAGCAGGAAGTGGTTGTTACCGGCGTGAAAGTTCTGCTCTGACAAACATTGTCCAGTGACACTTGGCAGGGTGCGTGGTTGCTGTCTGGACCACCCTGCAAATGCGCAGACACGTGTGTGTGCGTGTGTGTCTCTGTGATTTGTCCCGCCTCCTTAATGTGTTGCTTCCTCTGTCTATTTGTCTTCTCACAGACGGGCGGCTGACTTAGCACAGAGGGCTCATGGGAGATAAGCTTCAAAGGTCACAGTGCGCACATAAAGCACTCCGCTGATGACCGGCCCCTCCGGCTCAGACCGCCTCTGGCCCTCTTGACATCACCGTGCATAAACACAGACGCAGACACAAATATCATTTAAAACTAAATATAATAACATTTAATGGACGTAGTAGAATTCAGGCCCAAACAGAAAGGAGGGTTTGAATCTTAAAATGCGTCATAATGTACTCCAGAACTCGTGCTGCAGAGAGGAGAGTGCCGCTGGGGGTGACGGATGGAGTGAGGGCGCGACCTCCACGTCCCTCCTTCCCAGGAAGCCTCTCCTTCTTGACCCTTGGCACAGAGCTTATTTGCCCAATTTAATCTGCTCTTTGTCAAAAGAAACTGAAAGATGGCATGAAGGGCAGGAGGGAGGGGGCGTGAGTGTGTTACGTAACGCGGCTTTGATGTCGACGCCCATGCACCCCCATGAAGTCACACTGGGCTGTCAGAAATGTGGCAGCCCCCATATATGGCGAGCATCAGGACCCAGAGAGGTGAAACAGGTGGTCTATGTATGGAGGGTCCACAGTCCACCTACAACCAAAACCATGGACCTTTACTCCCTAAAACCACCTCTGAGGTGTGGTTTTGACCGGTTGGACAGATACAGGGAGGGTTGGAGACTAACTAGTTATAAGTAGTGACACTTTTAACTGAACTACTTTCCCTTTACCTTGACAGTAGCTGATTGGCAGTAGTTGGGAATGTTGTTGGATATCAGGTAGCTAAAAGTGGTGATGCTTCAAACTTAATAACTTTTTCAGTAGCTGGACAGTAGCTCCGTAGCTGTAATTGGGGGCAGCATTGGAGATTAGCTCCCTAATTAGCTTCAGCTAGCCATAAGTAGTGAAACTTCAACTTGAACTACTTTATCAGTAGCTTCACAGTAGCTCAGTAGCAGTTGTAGACGGCAGGGTTGGAGATGAACTTCAAGCTATAAGAAGTGATGCCTCTAATTTAGCTACTTTTTCTGTAGCTTGACAATGTGCAAATCAGTATAGCTGAACGGTAATTTGTTTTTTTCCTGCAATCAGCTTTGTAACTTGGCAAAAACTATTCCACCACTCTGTTTTAAATCAGTTTTATGAAATACACTGAAACAAGGAACACAGATTTCACTTTAAACATTGCTTTCCACATTTGACAGATTGTTGAAGTAGCTTCAATGTTTTTTTCTCATCAGCTTGTAGTGTAGCTACCAACAGTATTAAGCAGCATCAGCAGCTTGTATGTACATTGAAAAGCGGTGATTTTGTAATAGCTGTCCTAACACGAATCTATGCACAAGGGCACAACTCCATTAGTAGCAGTGTGTGATTGTAGTGGTGTGAAAGTTGGCGTCTTTAAACCGTAAAAGACACGTTCGAACTCTTTATTTCACTGTTTTAGTATTCCAGACATACAGTGATGAGGATCGTTTGTCTTATGTGGTCATTTTTGTGAGTCCGGATGAGAGGAGTGTGGGCAGACCACATGAAATGGGAACTAAAGTGATTTTGGCCAAAGGGATTGGGTACAAATGAGCGCACTGAAAGAGACAGGAAAAACAAAGTAAAGGTAGATAAAGTGAGAGGGTGGAGTGAGGCAGAGAAAATTAAAGGAAAATAAATGGGAGGGCAGAGAGGCAACGTGAAGAGTAGAATACGCTGGAAAATAATGGAAAAAACGGAGGCCTGAGGGAGTGGCAGCGAGGGTCGTTTGAGTTGGAGCGAGCGGAGAAGGGGCTTTGGGAGGGAAAACGGAGAGGGACACTGTGAAATGTTGAAAAACCTCACAATTGATGGTGTTTGATTTCCACAGTAATTACCATTCCTCTGGCTCCGTGCATTCCCAATCTGGGCCTATCTTATATCCTCGCCACATTCCGCAAATGATTGGCTGGCCCACTACTTCTCCCTGCTGCCCACGGTCTGCGTCTGAGAGAAAGACAGAGAGACTTTGAGTTTTGATGTTCTTTTGTGAAATATCTCCAAAGAAAACAGAGAAAAAGGACCTTAAACACCTTCAAAACACGTATTACATTCTGCTACTCGGACATATGTGAGGATTCAATAGAAACGCATGTTCTCAAGTCGAAGGTAGAACATTTCCAGCTCCTGTCAAAGAACATTGCCCTTTGGAGCAAAACAAAGAGAACAGGAATGAGCCGAGGGTCAGATTATCAAAGCGTCTCCTGCTTTTTAGGTGAAAATGTGTGAAATGCTGCGAATCTAATCCGTCCCCACACTGATGAGGACTGCGGCAACCCTTCAGATGGACGATGAAACGTCCTCCAGCTCTGTTTTCCACTCCAGGAACAGCACTTTGTAGCCACAATGAAAACTCTTTGTATGGATTCAAGACAATGTCAACTAGCTGACAGCCGGATGTACCAACTGGGACATATTTGTAGCCCTGCTAGGGACACGGTTGGGTCTATGTAAATATGACTGCTACCTGAAAATGCACCAAATCCAGGTCACAGCAGGCCAAATCTGGTTTGTAATGTGGTTGTCTCTGCTACCATCTAGTGGTGAGCTGTCAGAGTGGTCGTCTATGGCCCAAAAGTGCTGGATGAAAAGTTAATGACTTTAAATCTCTGATCTAGATTTGCCTGAAAATGGACCCCGATCTTCTCTGCTCCAAGACCCACCTCTCTGTAAACCTTTTCAAAAATCCAGCAGTGACCCTTTGAGTTATGAAGCTCACACAAACAAAGAATATGAGAAAATTGTCTGCACACTGAATCCTCCCAGAGGAAAATTTAACTTTAAATTGAAAGGAAATTTTAGTAACTGTCTGCCGAAGACCTCACTGGTCAAAATATTTCTTTATTGAATTATCCTCTGGGAGTATATTATTCAATGTGCGCGCTATTTTCTCATTTTTCTGTTTTGTACTGTGTTGGTCCAGCACCCCATCCCAACTTGGGTTGGATGTTCAGACCGCTTTGTTGATTTTGATAACACACACACACAACCATGTAACAGAATACAAAGTACAACCACACACAACCACACACACACACACACACACGCATGAACTGAGGCAAAAACATAACCTCCTTGGCGGAGGTAATAACAGCAAAACATTGCGAGAGAGAGAGAGAGAGAGAGAGAGAGATTTGGACTGCCAAGCGTACCGGCGCTCGGATCCAACTGCAGCCATGCTTAGCTGTGTGAAAAGAATTGGCTGCGTTCGTTTAGAAAACGTCGACTTCACTTTTCTCTGTTGATAATTCTTCACCGGAGGAGAGTCGCCGTTCAAGGCCAAAGTACATGTAGGCCATCAGAATTAACTGCCGCTGGATTAACCGACTCGGGCTCCGCCGGCCCAATGGCACACCGGAGCCCGTCGCGTGCGTACGTGCGCGTCGGGGGTCTCGCGTGTGCGCAGGAACGAAACGCTCCGGGTTCTCGCGGCATTATCTTTGCGTGCCTGCGTGCGTCGACGTCTTTGTCCGTGATATACGGTAGTGTTCGTGCGTGAGAGATTTAAAGCCGCCACATGTGGAGGAACAGACTATAGATCAGCGGGCCCCTAGACTCTCGAGCACCTGGAGGTCCAAGAGTCCGACCGCTATCCCATCAACGCTGGCATCAATCACTGCCCAGTTACCCGGCAGGGGGCTGGAATTTGCAGGCGATGTGTCCCTGAAGCCCGCTGAGCAATAACTGGAAAAGTCGCCCTCATATTTTCCGATATTACACGGGGTAGCGTGTGAACAAACACGTACGTGTAGAAGCTCGCGCGCACAGAGCGGCAAGTCACGTCAACTGACATATGACCACATCGCAAAAGCTGAAACGGCACATTTGAAAGGCCGAGCTCCGTCTCCTACACCCATGGGTGACGGTGAATCACTGCAGTCTAGACAGAGAACCCCCAGGTGTCTTGTTCTGGTTCTCCTCTCGTGCTCCGCTCAGACTGATTGTCTGTCTGTAAGGGGGACGGTGTGTGAATCTGGTTGTCTAATATTACCGCAGCAGTGCAACGTTGACAGCTATTGTTTTTGTCTGTTACATCATCGTACATCTGTTCAGAGCAGACGTATAAAGTTACTTTTCCCCCAAACCAGAGATTTTTTTTTTTTTGGTCTACATTTGTACTTTATGCTACACGGAGACTCTGACGTAGAGCGGTGACACTTTGTGTTCATAAAGAATAACAGATGAGTTTCAGCAGCAACGCAAAAGTAATGCAGCGTGGGCACAGATCCTGGTGCAGTCAGGCGTAGCATAGGCTAATAATGCTAACTCCTTAACGGGCCCCAGTACGCAGCTACAGCCAATAATTTGACCACGTCTCCATGTGAATACATCAGATTACCTTTAATGTCCAAAATGTCCAAAATCGTCCTCATACCTTTTATAAGTTGTGTCGAGTCGTTTTTCCATTGTGATTCTGTTATTCTTAGCATTAGCGTGACTGCGTTCTTCCCAAATTTCATGTTTCCGTCTGACTTTAAATTCTAGCGGTGTCCAATATGGGTGATGGTTTAAGTTGTGTTTGGCTTTCACGCGTTGGCGATCAATAAAAATGATCTATACGCCCACTCAGTCGATTAGTCAGTTCATCTAGATGGAACGTTTGGATCGGATCTCGCCTGCTTTCTCGTGGCCTTGGGTCCTCTTCTCACCGTGCGGCGTGTCTCTTCTGGGCACACACACGAGTCCATCAGT
>OMNV01011352.1:11182-21378 GCA_900303265.1 Brotula barbata | reverse complement strand
CCCCGGAGCAGACAGCGAGTCTTTCCTTTCCGGGGTTCGTGTGTCCGTTTCCAGGAGAGGCAGCCGAACACGTGGATCTTCTACGATTTCCCCTGGACATTCCTCACGACGACACGTCACTAACGGCCCCATCAGAGCTGTATTTTTTAAAATAAATTATTGTAATTATCTGGCCCCCCTCGTGTGTAGCGAAATCCATTAGTACTTCACCAAACATTCAGCTGCGTATCATTATTCCACGTCTCCCTTGCCAAAACGAAGGAATTCATTGTGCTCCAATAATATTCCGTTTGTTCTTCTCGAAAGAAAAATTTGCGATTTTGTGCAATAATGAGCACTGGAACCACATTTCATGAATAAGTTATGACAACAAAGTGTTTCCTGCAGCAGCTAAGCGCGTTGTTTTGTTGAACGTTTGCGCGAGGCTCTTTAGCTGGACGGAAAGATGATTATGGATTTCTCTTCCCCGCTCTCGCTTGATATTTCTGAAATCGATATTGCGTTGATGATTTCCGACGGACCAAAACGACGGAACGCATTTATTTTGCTTCCAAGTACGGGACGAGAGAATGTTCTGCGAGCTGTTTAAAGAGGCCGTGTTAAATCCATAGCTGCGGATTCCTGCGTAAATGGGAAATGACGGATGAAAGCGTGGGCCTGCTGCTGTTGGAGGACGCTCGGGCACGTCGTCAACATTTCTTCTCCCTGAGACGTTGAGTGTTTGGAAAAGTGACATTTGTGTATTTGGGTAAGGATGAGAAAATACGTTTAAGCCAAAATCGAGGGGGGAAAACGAAAATGAGAAAACAAACAGTGAATTCGGTTGCACACTTCAGTTGTGCAACGATTACAAATGTGAATTATTTTTCCCCCCTCAGTCCTTCAAGGGCGCGCTCGGCCTCCGTTTGTCTCTTTATTCCCATTTTTCTATGGCTCCTCCAAGTGTTTTTCCACCTCCTCTCCGGGGAGCTCGGATTAACGTCGGTGTCCCGCAGTATCGGACGTCTTGCTTTGTGCCCGCGCAGGTGTGTCGCGTGGTCCGCGGTGAATGTTTGTCATCGATTTATCCGGAGGAAGCTCGGACGTACGCCGCGCTCGGGGATCACGGCAGGATTTGGGAACGAGTCGTAACGGCTCTGGTGAAACGTTCAACACGAGCTTTGATCGCCACGCTGGCAGAGGACCGGCGAGGCCGTACGGTGGTATAAGTCGTAAACGGTTGCCGTGGAGAGCAACAAATGGCCCAAGTTGAAGAAGTCCTCTTCTTTTATGGCGAATTCCATTAATATCGTGACAAACTGATAACAGGACGTAGAGGACTTTCTCCTTAGTTGAACCGGAGGCTCTAAATTATCCGAACGTGTGAAAGGGTTTGTGTTTCCGTGTGCGATCGCCCCGTTTAGCGCTCCAGTTCTCGCTCTGTTTAAGGAGTCCAAACTCGGCAGCCAATGACAACGAACGCAGTTGACGTCACGCATAGTTAAGACTTCAGAGTTCTGCGTACCGCCGAGGGGTGCTGCTACGGTGGTACGCGCACCACCGTCTTAAAGAAACACTGAAAGTCTCAACGCGTCTCCCTCGCCCGTCTGTTCACACGCCATCACACAGCCTCCTCGCTTCATCCTCGACAAAATCCATCCATCACGCTCTTTCAAATTCTTTCCTCTGTTCTCAACTATGGCAAATATGTGTCTCTGTGTTCCCTTTTTAGGAATAGGAAGGAATGCTCCCATCACTCTTTCTCTCTCTCTCTCTCTCCCTCTCTCTCCCTCCGCTTTTCCCCCCGCCTTTCATTAACAGAAGAATCAACAATGTGGCCGTACATGTCTAGACTTCGGTGCAGAGGTAGCTGTCAAAATAAATCTAATAGAGCCGCGTTTGGATGCGAGGAGGAATTGCAGAGGCGCTCCGCTGATAGACTGTGAATTGTTCGAAATACTTGGCGTTGATGAGAGCGTGGCCAGACCCCGGGGGGATTCTGGGGTGATAAAATGAAGCTCGCAGCTATTCATCTGTTCCTTCTTCTAGGGCGAATGAAGTCATCATCTAGATTGGCCTGTCGCCCCCCATCACCCGCGTCGTTTGTTAGCCTCCTCTCCTTTTTCGTAGCGGGCCTGGTTTCAAAGGCAGCGCCATAAGGTGGCATTACATTGCATGAAAGAAGAATGAAATGAAAAAAGGAGAGAGAAAATGGAAACGAGGGTGTAAGAGAAGATGATGAGGACACTTGTCTTTTTGATATTTCAGCCCAGGTGTGGAGAATGAAGAGAGAAAAGAAAGTATAGAGATGTGGATGTCCGTTCGGGGTACAGTCGTGTACCCAGAACAATGAAGTACAACAGGGAGAGAGAATAATGAGAGTGCTGTACGTGAGGAATGATCTCTATGAGTTTTTATATCATAAATCTGACATATACAAAGGTGTTTGTTTGACAGTGTGAACAGGGAATGTCTCACTTTTCACTGATGGATATTGTATAATGAATCCTCCGATTTGTTAAAAGGCTCCAGAACAGTGGAAGTCTGTGCTGTACAGTTTGGTACAATTCTCTCCATTTTTCTGTCTAAAACATCAGATAATGTCAAAAATGTGTTGTTTTGTTAAGATAAAAGTGAAGTTCTTACATGACGGTACGACTACCGACAGTTTGAAGTGTCAAAAAAAGAGTAGGAGGTTCCCTCTGACAAGCATTTCATACAGAAGTTGAGCAAATGTATCAACTTTCAAAGTCTGCCAGGCTAATCTACGCTTCGTGGAACTATGGCACGTCCTTCGAATTTAGTTCTTCTAACTCTCATAACTCGAGATGCCTTTGAGTGATTCATTGTACCACTCTCAGTGTAAGGATGCATTTACGTACATACGGTGAAACCACGGCCCAAGCAACTCAAAACAAACAAACAGCGCCCCTGGTGGTCATTTACCACGTCATCCTCTGCTCAAATGTTCGTCCTGAACCCTCAGGCGGAGTCTCTGAGAACTGTCCCAGAGGACTCAGGCGAGACGAGGTGAGCGAGCCAGACCGGACCGAATGAAGCTGAACAGGCGCTCGTACACGTCGTCTTTACTACAGTCCAAACTCGGCTCTCGCCCGGTGCGGATACGCAGCACATAGCAACCTTTCCTGTTCCAGTTACAACCTTCCAACTATGCTCCGGGCAAGATGCTATCAATGGCAACAAAAAATTCCAGTCTCACCCCCTGCACTCTCCGATCCAATCCGACCGACTCCGTTCAGCATTCTTTGCCCACGCTGGCATACCTCATGAAATTTATCCCTGTGACACAGACAATGAGGGGAAATGGCACAGCGCGCTCAAACAGACGGAAATGTCTGCGGTGGGAACAGCGAGTCTGATATACAGCGGAAGCGGGCCGTCTGGATATTACGATATAATGGTGTGTTAAAACACGGCTTACATGCACACACTCAGACCTGTACGGCACGGAGTAAAAGCTACACGCGCCGGACAAATGCTGGCTCAGCGTTTGCGCGCTTGTGTGTGTGTATGTGTGTATGTGCGCAAAATGCAGCGAATGTCTTTTTTGAATGACTTAATTTCAGTTGAGCTGCTGGTTATGGAGGGAAACGATGCCAGTTCGGTGACTGTTATGATATTTTCATATGAAAATGAACGGCTTCGTATTCTGACCTGGCAGGTTCGTAGCTACACTTCACTTAATTGGAGGCATTAAAGCACTATGTTGTAACCAGTAACACTAAATACATTTTTTTTTATTTTTGGGGGGCATTTCTGCTTTTTTTTTTTGATGCTGCAAAGGGCCCGAATAAATCCAAATATAGAATTTCTTATCATATGGTTGCACATTACATGATTTCTTAACTTTTTATGATTAGAATATGTTTTGTTACACTGTATAATGATAGTTTGTTAGTTTATGATTCTCTTCCTACACAGCCTCAAGTAACCAACCCAAGTGGTCGGTTTGATGTGTTCTACCGCCACTTAACGTTCATTTTGTAAACATTATAGTAGGTACCCTACAGACGTATCAACTTTGAGTATCTGTAAGATTCCATGCATCCTGGCCGTCTCAGCCTATCACAAAGTAGCCGGAACGTTGCCCCGACTCACCAGAAAAAGAAATCTGGGATCTGGATGGGTTAGCATGAACTTACAGCATCTCCTGTCGTATCATAACATCCGACCAAGAGGACCAATATGAATGCTGGTCATTGCCTAAGCTGATCAAATGGGTGTAGAAATCACAGTATTTTGACAAAATAAATAGAATTGAGTGTTTGAGTCAATTGAACTTCCCCGCATCACAATTATGATGGTGAAACGATGTGTATCTTATATTTAATACCAGGAAGAACCAAAAACCATCAAACGGTTTCTGCAGCCAGAGTTTCCATTCATCCTGTCAACCAGAATTGCTTCAGTTCATCGACAGTGCAGGCATTTCTCATATGAACTGCTGACCAAAGCGTTTCTGTTGAATAAAGGTCGTGACCTCCAATTTCAGTTAAGCTTCATCCCTGACATTCTCCAGTAAAACGTTCCGGCTACAGTTTTGCAGTCATTGTTTCCTCAGTAACTGTAAGCTGTCGGGGCCCCGCCGCCGCGCTACAACCACCACCATGGGATGGGGTTTGGTGTTTCTTACCATTATGTTCCCCTGCCAGGGTCTGACCCTGGTCCTGACCACAGGGTGTTGTTGCCAGAGCCTCCACATCCTGCAGGTCTCTTGGTTTTCTCTGGCTTTCCTGGAAAGCGCTTGGTTCGTCTGTGGTGTCCTTCTGTCGACAGCCTTTTTGTTCTGTGTTCTTATCGTTCCGTTCCACGAGGGCTCTGGGCTGGGTCAGGGACCGATTGTTGTCCAGACCTTTGAGACTTTGTCTGTGATATTGCATTGAAACGTGACCTGCAGGTCTTTGTCTGTTCATTTTGGCTGGTTTTTCACCGTGTTTGAACTGGAGGTGGGAGCAGCAGTCCAGTCAGCAGTCCAGTTTGGACATCGAGTCTTACTGTAGACTGGTCCACACTTTGGTCTTCGGAGACATACCGGTAGCCATTTCCAGCAACTCCATCTCAACATTTGTACTTTGGTAACGGTTCTAAGGCCAGAACCATCAGTAGGGTTTGAACTGCACATTCCAGCTCCCATTCACACCTATGGGCATGTTTTTGAATACAAAGACAGAGGAAAGTCGCACAGACACGGAGATGACATGAACTCAGGACCGTCCTACTGTGAGACAACCAATGTCGTCCTCTCTTTCCTCTGACTCCAGTTAGACGCCATTAACTCCGATGGAAATCCAGGTCGTTCCCAAAGTTCTCACCGCATATAAAAGTTGACATGGGTGGTTTCATTCCCAAGTAGAGGTTACTAAGAGGTCACGTACGCAGCCCTGGAGACGACCTTTTAAAATCTGTCAAATCTGACGCGCTTGGAAACTATTTGTCCCGGTTTTCCGAGAGTTGCAGTTTGATGACTTTTCAGCTCCTTCTTGTGTTGTGAAGCAACAGTACAAGCAATCGGAGATGTTTTCATTTAACGCTAGTCTTTGTACGAGGACCTGACAGGCATGCAAGTCAGGATAGGACGGAGGGTTTTACTTTGGACTCCATCTGCCGTTGTTCTTTCCTTTTCGATGTAATTTAAACAGATTCTGCTTTTGTGATGAAAACGTTTAGCAAGACGATCTCACTTTCCCTTATCGGGACTTGGCACCCAAAGGATCAACAGAATTTATGCCCTTTGCTTCAAGTTCAAGGGGCTGATCAGGACATGATAACTGTCACCTTTGGGGGTCACACGTATGACTTACAGTATGTTGGTGTCCCAAGGGGTCACAGGATCGGACCCGAATGTCTTTGAGATGAATGACATCATGGTTTTATCACCTCGTCAGACCCTGACGGTGCCTCGTGGGGTCTCATGGTTTATCGTGTGGAGATGGTACCGTTTTTCCTCAATGACATGAACAGATACGGAGAGATGGAAGTGGAGGAGAAATTGCCCGCACCACAACAAAGGACTTCCAGAAACTGTAAGCATCTAACGCCAATTATGGTGTCCAGTGTCCTCGTGACGGCGTTTGATCAGGGGCGTTTGACTATACTTTCGGCTCCTCTCTTCCCAAATTCCAGTTGTGTGACTCTGCCCATGGTGTCTCCTTTAATATTTCCACACACACACACACTCACACACACACACACACGCTCTCTCTCTTACACACAGCCAATTAAAGAGACATCAGAGGACCGTTGGGTATGTTTGGCTTTGTGCTTTCATCGTTCCAGTGATTCTTTTCTTCCTCCTGCTGCTAATCACAGCTGAGACATAAATCAGAGTAAAGGAAAAATCGTGCCGCGGAGGAAGAAGTGACGCTCCGCTTATCGCAGCAAACACAAACAACAACAAGCAGAGGTTTTCCACGCACTTTATCCGACGCGCTCCCAGAACCTCGGACTTTCCTCGGAGTGTTTTCGCAACGTAGAGACGATACGTAGGCTATGAGGGAAAATGGAAATTCCGCAGCTGCACTGCTTCTCCCGGAGACAATGCACAGTTCCCTGTGTGTTCCACCCACCTTGTCTGTCCTCGTGTAACAGTATACCAATCCCACCAATGGGATGGATGAGGATGATGGGCTGGGAGCTGGAAACAAATCCGTTCTGATGCCACATAAATTAGACGTGGAGTAATCTGTTCGGGAATCCCGCTCTGGAATCCGATGCTATGGAGTGTAATGTTTATGCTGGTGTGTGTGTGTGTGTGTGTGAGAGTGTAAGTGGTCCTGTTTGTGTTTATCCGTGTGGCTGTGTACTAATTTATGCACGCTCCAGTGTACGTGTGTGGTCTACCCACAGCACAACATGTGGCCGTGGTTAAAAGTGGATTATTTCAATTGTTCCCAAATCAGAAAGTATCTCCGGCCTCCGCTCCCCGCCCTCTCCTTGTCACCTCCACAGAAAACAAATGGATTTTAATGGCATTCCTCGCATTCTTGAGGCGCGGAGCCACTGTTTCCGTATTTCACGGATCTGAATGGTGTGGCCCAGGCAGTCTGGAATTTACTGGCAGGGAGATCAGAGGCCTTGATTTATCGGGATGTACTTTCTCTAAGGTGTGAGCGTGAGCGCGGCCCGGTAAAACGGGGAGACGCGCGCACGCGGCCTGCGACTTCTCTCTCGCTCCCTCCGTCTTACTATCAGCAAACGGAAGACATCCCGATAGGAGACATGAAGCTGTCATTAATACGTTCTATGGCACATAGTTTTGGATTCACGTGTCTGTGGAATGTCTGTAAGCGTATGTTTCTGTCTGTTTCTGGGACTATCTTTCACATCTGTCCGTGCACCGCTGTGTAACACATTAGTTAAAGGTCTAACGTTTCCTTCCACTCCAGCAATGAATCAACGATCTTATTCAATTTGATGGCTCGGTCCGTCATACTGTTTTTATGTGACACGGCAACCGGAACGGACAGTTCGCCTTCGTGAATTTACTGTAGCGCTCTGGTTTTTGCAGCATGCGTCCACTTCAAAATACAGATCACGATCCAGTCTTGTTATTTAGTATGTGTACAAAACAATGAAGACGAGTCAAAAGAAGAATGGTCGTAAAAGAAGGTGAAATCACAAACTGTGCCCCTATTGTTCAAACGTACGTCATTGGACGTGTACATCATTTTAGCGTTTTTACCAAGGAGTCGATTTTCGTCCATTTGAGGCCCAACGGACCGTTGAGTGAGCAGCCAGGCCTGCAGATTCTCACCCCAAAACGGTGGATTGGATGAATGTTTTTGGTGTTAAAGTCAAGTCTTGTGACTCTTCAACCCGTGATGCTGAAGCTGAAAAGATGAAATCGCGCCACAGTTTGTTTAAGTGAAATCATATTTCTTTAAACCAGCAGCTCCCCTTTAACAAGAAACTTTAAGGTCCTGGCAGTGGAGCAAAACAAATAATGGAGCGAAATTTAGTGCAAGGCCAAAAGACTGCACTTGCACTTGCTCTTTTTGGTGTAATTTGTAAAAAAAAACCCCACACATTTAAAGTATTTCATTACAGTTTAATGGTATTGGAATCTGTCGTTACAATTCACTTGTTCTTAAATCCTCGCCGTGGCACCGTCAAACCTTCATACCTGGCCAAATGTGTCACTGCGAGGCAAATATCATCGACACGGTTATGATGCTGGGGGCAAAAATGAGTCAAGTTTTCCATAGAGGAAGACTTTGCATTCATACAAACTCATGAAGTTTAAGAGCTTCTGGGCGGATTATTGCGAGGGAGCACGAGTTCTTAACCTTTGAGGATTGACGTAGAAGAACATAATGAGGGTAGCAACTGTCCGCTTTGCCAAGCTGTTATTTTGAAAAACAGTAACGTTTGGGAGGAATGGCTCGAGCAGACCGGAGTCATAAGTGCCGTTCTGCAAAATTGACTCGTAACGTCGATGACAGTTTGGACTGTCGGACACACGGCCTATTAAAGTGTTCTTAGGTTCTGGTGGCAGCTGAAAGTCCCGGTTCACCTGTGGTACCCAGGTTCCAAACCCAACCAACACTTCGTCTCGATCCCAGACGGCTGTCCGCACGTCTGGAACGCTGAGCCGTGCCACTTTGTTAGAATACAGATGGAACCTCGGTTAAAAGGCCCAGATGTTGGAGCTGGACGGCTGTTTTCGAGGACTGCGACCGCTCTTGTAACACCTGTTGTTTTCTTGAGAACGGGCACCGCTGAGGCCTTTAACGTTTCGCTCGGACGGTGATTTTTACGTCTTTTAAGTGCCTACTAATCTGGTTTGTGCGGGAACTCTACATACTACCACGTGATACCGTTCCGCTATTTCCTTGGCGGTTGCATTCGTACAGATACGACGGAGAAATACCTCCTGACAACGAGCTGTAAAACGTTGCATTAACACCTCTGAGAGCTGCCATGAAATGAAACTTCGCTTCAAATCAGCCCGCACCCCTGAGCAGCACAGCATGTTTTATGAGTACCACGGCCGAATCTGCTTCTACTTTGGGAAGAGCGAGGCCACTCAGCATTTATACTTCAGTGACTGCAAATCAAACAAAAAAAACGATTAGAAGTGTTGGTTGTGGTCTTGCAGCACATGATGTCCATCAGTAGGCTCATTATGATTCAACATTCTGTCATAATTGTTGCTGTAATGGGGCCGAAATGTTGACCAAGACTAGCATCACATGCACGATGCTGCCAGATGTCTCATTGGACAATTTTTGACCAATGCGAGGAGCAAACGACCTGTTGTTGTGTTTGTCGATAGGCTTCGGTTGGCCCGGACCAATAGGAACTCCTACCAAGGTGAAGCCCGTTCATTCATTTGGATCTGGACTGAAAGACGACAGGTTTGGTCTCTGATTTCAGGTAGTTTGTCAGTGAGTTTGATCTCTTCGTGGCTATTTGAACGCATCGTTTTCACCACAGTTCGAATTGTTAAGTCTAGATTAGTCGTCGACTTTAGAGAACAGTCCTGAGGTCGGACCAAGTTTAGGGGAGGAGGCGGGAGGTTTATCCGTGCACGCCGTACCAGATCATTAGCCGGGGTAACAGTCACAGTCCACATATCTCCGAACATGGCCACTGACAGGCCGCACACACTCACACACAGTCATACTTCACGAAAAAGGGAGAAACCGAGACACGGGCTCACATCAAGAAATCACGCTGTCAGCCAGTCGCTCATTCAGCCAAACACACACACACACACACACACACACACACACACACTCTCACCCACACAAAGCATTCCAGTGTAGAAGTAAAACTCACGAGCTAACACAATAATCACCCCAGAAAGTGTTCTCATTATCCTTAAAGCAATTGGGCATCCCTGCAAAAAAAAAAAAAAAGAAAAAAAAAAGGGTTAAATGGGATTGTGTAAAGTCAAATATACAAGAATTTAAGGGCCGGCTATTGGATGGACGTGCCAGGGCTAATTTAGTCTGGAGCACACATGTACATGTGTACCCTTATGACTTTTTGATTGTTACAATTACATGTGCATGGCTCTTGTTAAGGCCCCCGACCGTTTATGGTTTCCGGCTGAGTACACAGGTTCAAAACTTTTCCTCCTCATTTACGAGGGAAACGATAAGGGTCGCACTTTGAGGCTTTGGGACAGCTGGTCCGCTCGTCTGGACGCGGAGGACCCCACACTGTAACGTAGCCTTGTACCCTAACCCCTT
>OMNV01011351.1:0-10446 GCA_900303265.1 Brotula barbata | reverse complement strand
TCACCGTCCCCCCACCTCCCCTCCCCCACCCGAGGGGAGGAGGAGAAGGAACGCACACCCGGCCTCAATGCGGCTCCTGTACGTCAGCCCGGCGTGAACGTAACGGAGCTCACGACAAGAACAACATCATCTCAACAACCTCGGGTTTGTTTTACGGGAGAGCCCCGGAGGCGACCCGTCCTCCGCTCGCACGGCGCTGACAGTCGTTCGTTCGTCTGCCAGCGCGAACGGCCGAGAAGAAGCCGGCCGACTGCCGAGCTCCGTCTCGGCGTGACATGAAAGGTTCGGCGTGGGAGTCTTGGAGGACGGGCGCGCACATCGCGGCCCCCGTGGGCCAGACGGCCGCTCTCTAATTACCGCGAGCCCGGCCAGGCTCTCCCGAGACACGCCTTGAACTTTGCACAGGACAGATGGGGGCCTGCTGAATATGCAGCAGAGTGGAGCGTTCCCACTGCTAACCGCTGCCGCCTGCGTGGATAATGTCATCCCTGTTGCTCCGGAGGCCAGTTAGCCGGCTAAAAATGGCGATCAACAGTTGGCTGGGAAATGTCGGGTTTTACGAGCTGCATCCGTTTTACTGGTGAGGAGTTAAATGATACATAGAGACGGGAGGGCAACGCTGTGTCGGGTTAAAACATGGGAAGTGAAACCGTTTTATGCGTGTGTGTGTGTGTGTGTGTGTGTGTGTGTGTCCCCTGGGACGCCCTCCTTAACACTCTCTGTAACAGTCACGGCCCTGAGAAGTTACACACGTCTGCGTAAAATAATATTTCCTCATCCGACAAAGGAACACTCTGCTTTCAAAACAGATCGTCAACAGTCGCTTAGCAACGACAGGAGGCGCCGCCGCCGGCACCTCCCCTGGGGTCCGCGTAAGGAGACGAGCCTCGTGGACACAAAGGCGAACTCGAGCAGGGTGAGAGGGAGAGAGAGAGGGGTCACGGGGAATCTGAGGAAGCGTCTCCCCCGGGTACAATTCTGTTCATCCTGCGTGAGACGAGCGCTCAGTGACACATGTTGTGCGGCGATGAGACACGGGAAAACATTCCTGGACGCTGAATGGACGTCTCTGTCAGGACTCACAGGGCGCTGGAATAACAACCCGCGCGGAGAGCGGACGAACAATAGTGGAAATCTACCGAGGCGACCGGGCCGGAGCAAGCAGGGAAATAATTAGCAGGAGATAAAGAGGCTCAACTAGAGGCGGAACAATGTCCGAGTCCACCCGGTGGGAGCCCCCGGAACCCCCCGGCGACTCACCCGCACGGTCGGTAGGTGAAGACAATGTAGCTCTCCTCCTGCGTCCTCTCAATGAAGGTCACACAGGTGTGCTTCTCCCAGTGACGCATGGCCTGGCGGAATATCGCCCGCTGGCTGCCTGAAAGGGAAGCGGGCAGGGTGAGAGCGGTGAAGTTGATGCACACACTCACACACACACACTCACACACAGACACTCAGTATGTCTACAAAGACTAGATTAGCTGATTTCTGACGTTTTTAGACTTTGAAGATGCCCAAAGACGAACCGGAGTTCAACAAAGAAATGACAAGTTTGTCCTCCGTTATAACTATTTTATATCCACGGACGGCCGTGAGGAAATCAAACACGCAGACAGCCTTCGTGTGTCGTACGCCTCGTAACGTTTCACTGTGTGTGTGGTGCAGGGCTCTTCTGACTGCATCCTGTTATTAATGCTGTCCTTAAGAGCCATTCTCGCCTCCACTCCGGGGACTTAAAATGCGCAATTTGTCATCGCTGTTACAATGTGCAAGAAACCAACAAACAAAAACAAATAAATGGAAATTACACAGCTCATTTCTTTCTATGCAGCCCCTTCCTGTCATATAAATCCTGCAAATTAACAACTTTTAAGGTGACATCCAATTATTTTCCTGCTGCTGTTAGTTATTCCTGTGAATTTGTCAACGATCCGTCTCCCTGTAGCCTCAGCCGTGCCTTTGTTTGTTTGTTCTGTGCCTCGAGCTGCAGCGAGTCTGGGATTTTTAAAAATCATCTCCAGTGCCTTGGGGACGAACGTGAAGCCGTGTCCCCTGGCGGCTGACCCATCTCGCCCACTTAGTGATTGGCAGACAGAGATTTTGACACTGTAAAATACACCCTGCAGCTTTCTCAAATCTGGCAGCCTTTACTTATTTATTTACCACTTAGTTCAATTGTCTGAGAAGACTAGATTGAGCTCCCGATTATGGACACATCTCCTTTTTTTTTATATTATCTGATGACGTGACTGAAATAATAATGACATAGTTAAAAAGTGGGAGTGTCATCGTGTCCTTGTGCAATAATACAGGAAACAAATGCGCCGTTTTAACGTGATTTCAAAGGATACGTTCAGAAAAACGGCAACTTCTACTATATGAATCCATACATCAATGATACTTACCACTAAAATTCCCACTGATGACATACGGGATGACACCTTCGGGCCAAACCCGCTCGGGTCGCGAGGTGGCGGCCCTTTTCCTTCGGCGTGCACCTTGCCTGTTTTGGCTGCTCGGCCTAATTGACGATCCTGTCGTTCACCACGGACAGATGGGAAAGAATAAAGAGTCAAAAAGTTGAAGTATGTGAAGTTATTCTCCATTTTTCTGCGTTGGAATGCGTCTCTCTGGCTGCATGACAAATGAGACTCTTTACGGCATAATTAAAGCCCATTACTCAATGTGCGACGCCATTAAGAATGACACGCACAAAAAAATGTTATTTTTCACATTAAAATTCCATTTACTTCCTCAAAGAGTCGTTTGTCTAAATAGCTGTACCGCTCCTCTCATTTGGCAGAGAACGTCGCTCATAGAAGCTGTAGTCTTTCTTCTTTTATAAATTAATTTTGCCATCTCAGCGTCACTCAAACACATCATTATTGCGCGGTAACCATGGAGACTAAGCCATCACTTAAACCTGATGACTGTGTCAGGAAAGATCCCCGAGTGAACCACATATGGATCAATCGCTCTCAGAAAAACTCGGCGTTGTAGTGAATTCTAAAAATATTGTAATCACCGTGCGAGTGTTAGTCGCTGTAACTTTTAAGAATTGAGTTACAGCGTTTTGTGACTTTATGCAAACTGACAAACCGTCACCGCAAAATGTTCCCATTTTAAAATGGAGCTACGGAGAGAAACAGATGTTTGCTTTGTTCACTCTAGACAATCTAATTAGAGCCTGAATTACATGTGGGAAATGAATGCAGATAAGTAGGTGGGAGGACGGAAAACTAGCAGAAATCTGAACCCCGATCAGCAAACCTGACAGCGGCTGTACCGTTCCCATACAGTGCGTCTATTCTCTGGTCGTGCTGGAAGCAGGCCGTGTTTGTAAAAATGGATTTTTGCACGACTGCTTGTGTCTGGAGGTGCGTTAGTCAGGGAGAACTGTTGGATACACAACGCTGGTTTAGGACTCATGAAAAGCTCTAAAATGAACACGGATCCCGGGTTCCACTCCACCCCGCACAGACAAAGCCGTGTAATTATTCCGCTCGATTCTCTGCAGTCTGAGGGCATTTCGGCAATTTTACTTACTTGGTGCGTTTGGCTTTTATTTGCCGTCTAAAATGTTGCACTTGAAAACTTTCTTGACGCTGCTTAGGAAACACAAGCGCGTGGGATGGAATAAAAACTGATGACCATCACGTGTAAGATATTTTTTTAAGCTTCTCGTAATTCTTTAAATGATAAGAAAATATGAAAGTCAACTATTTCCTGCAAATCTAGAGAATCACAAGTTGTTTTAAAAGCTAAAGAATCTTGAAGGTCTTCTTCTTCTTGGCAAAATTTCAATTGTAAAAAAAAAAAAAAAAGACTTCCTAAAATTTTGTAGGAAGTCAAAATTAAAATACCATACCCAAATTTCAAAAATTGGAGAAACATCCCGTGAACCTTCTGGGGGGGAAAATGTGGAAAAAAATGCTTTGAATCAAGCGTCATTGTCTTGATTAGCTGCGACTTTGGAGGCTTAACATGCGAGCCAGCATGTGCACTGCAGCAAAATGTGCTCTGTTGAATTTCAGCCTGCAGGAATAAATGTAACCAACCTGGCACGATCGATTACTCCAGCACATGTGTGTGTGTCTGTGTGTGTGTGTGTGTGTGTGCGTAAAGGAATCTGATGGCACTGAGCTGAGGGTGTTTGTGCTTTTGAAAACTAAATGGAAACCAGATCTGCATTTCCACTTCAAAACACTCAGGAGTGCTCGGCTCAAGGGGACAAATGGAAATTCAGAGAAAGGCTTACATGTACCCACACACACACACAGACACACACACACACACTTGACCTTATGTATTTAGCCCTAAATCATGTTCTGGGAGTTCATTTTCTAATAAACCTCTCATCCAGGCAGGTTTTTCTATCTCCACATTACACACCGAACACATGCACACACTTGTTCAATCACGCTCACCTCAAAGAAATTGGTTCCTGCTGACTCACAGCTGTTGCTTAAACATTAGGTTTGATTTTACCAAGCCAAAGCCAGCAATGAAACAGTCTTAAGTTGGTGTTCCGGGCATGCCGACGGAGGTGTACTGGTGAAATTACAGCTGTCGGTATCAACATGCAAAGAAACAGGTGCAGCTTTTTCGGGGAATCTGCGCGCTGCGAGTAATGAGTCACATCACGCCGGCATTTGTAGCGTTGGAGAGTAAAAAAACGCCCCGGTGTGTCATCATTCCAGAGTGAGAACCCTCCGCGTTCCGAGCAGGTGTGCTACGGCAATCTCGTCTTCGTTCGGGCGCCGTTTCGTCGGATGTCTTACCTGCATCCGTGTGATTGATGGTCCGGATGGTTCTCTGAGCCAAATCTATGATCCTGTCCACCCTGAACGACCGCAGATCCTCCTCATCCAGGGCAATGTCTCCCAGAAAGGCAACTAAAACACACACAGACAGCAAATGGCAGATAATTAGAAGGCGACTCAACAATATGGTGCATCGGTTTGTGCCGCCCCGTAGCCTCAAGCTTTCCATGCTCGCAAATGGACCACGAGAAGGCCCAATCAGAGGACTGGATGAAGGCCAAAGGATGTACAGGGATGGGCAGTATTCCTGACAGTTGTATATTTATAAAATACACACACAGACGGTCTTTAAATGTAGACTTTTCTCTTCTAAATTCTGTTCTGCAGCAGCTGTGTATTATCTCTACTGATAACAGGACATCTGCCTCATCTCAACTCCAAGATCTCTCCCTCTCTCTAAACATTCAATCAAAATATTGCCATTGCGCTTCCCAAAATGCAGATACATGCAATATCAGAGAACATGAACTCAGAGACCCAACTGTGGTTTTGATTAATTGAACTAAATTCAATCCAGATGTTACCAAACAAGCAGTCACACTTTGTGCTTTGGCGTCCTTGGATAGTTAATGAGAGCGATCACATGTGACACAGTGAGACACTGACACTGCCGCCTCCATGGAGTACGATGGGGCACCTTGAACAAGTAATAGCTCTTTAATGAGGCCAAGGAGAGGGAAAATAACCAAACAGTCACACTTTATGAGAGCTGAGCTTTATGGGATTCTGTAGTAAAAGGCCCCCAATCCTGTGGAGAAAAAGCCAAGAGTCCTCTCCGTGGATACAGGACGCTCCGTCTTACAGGCTTTTAACACCAGCACATTTCCAGAATTTATGGCCCATCTCGTATAAAGGAATTGAAGGAAGGAGGGGAGAGGAGGGGAGGGGGGTTCAGAGAAGGCAAAGGGGGCGAAAGACACTGTAATCCATGTCAGAACTGCAGAACTGAGGACGAGAACGGGAAGAGCGGAAGAGGCCGTATCCCCTCTGCCCACATCACAACTCGGAATACGGATTGCAGATGTGTAGGGAGAGAAAACAAGCGTCTCCACCAAACATATGGATGTGTGTGTGTGTGTGTGTGAGGCTTGCGTGGTGGAGGGGAGGCGAGGTGAGGCGAGGCGAGCCCCAAGGGGTCAAAATGCAGGAGGAGGCGCTAAACTGTTGACATGACGAGAACGACTGACTGGATTTCAGACTCTGTAAATCCTCAACGCGTCAGGCACTAAATGACGTCCAAATGACGGAGAAAATACATGAATCAAATTAAATAACGCATTTAACTCAAAGCGGCTTTGGTTGCCGCACGAAACAGAAACATCCACTGAGACGGTTTCCTTTTTTCTTTTTTTCTTCTTCCCCAAATTGCATTTTTACACAAGTGTGACAGCAGTCTGAGATTAGAGTGAAAGGGAGAGAGCACAATAGAAACAAAGACAAAAACCCCTTGGCGTGACTCCCCCATTCACCAGAGGAGAATTATTGAAACAATCTGGAGCTGGCTGTGGGAGATAGAAGCCAGTCTTTCACCCTGCAGGTTGTGGAGGACGCACAGCTGAGTGGCTGCCTCTGGGATTAGAGCCTAATGGCAGCAATAAGAAAAGGTGTAGATCACCGCCTGCGAGACAAGACACGCACACGGGGCAGGTTGAAATTCCAGAGGTCAGGGGGATCCTCTCGTTTGCGCTCGCAAGACGCACTAATTCACTCTCCGACGCGAAACACAATCGGCCCTCGCTCAAAATGCCAAACGCTGCCAGCGGCGATATGGCACCGTGGAGGATGGATCCTCTGACTCCGGGCGGTCATTTCTCTCTTTTATATTCATGTCCCGATGTGATTCCGAGAACTGGCTGAGCGCTGAAAAGAAAAACACACAGCACTTAGGCAATCGATTTTCAGCCGCTGTCATAAAACGAGCGCAGGGGCCCAGCGAGAAGTATGTTCGAAACTATTCCGCCAAACTCCAACGACTCCACGTTGACTGGAGGAGGATAAACAACAATGTGTGTGTGTGGGGGGGGTGGGGGACATCTTTTCTGCATTACGTTGTTTTCCACTCGTGCCACACCAGCAGCCGAGACGCAGCTTTGCACCCACGAGGTCCGCAGAGCCCCCAACGATCTGCCCCGTGGCCCGAGTCCCAATCATCCACCACGGCGGTGGAGACAGGATGCTTAATCCGCGGTGTCATTGTTCTCGGACTGCAGTGCACATTGAAGTGAGCAAATGCGCGGCCCGGCGGTATCAGGACTCATTTCCACCCCCCCCCGGGGCACGCCAGTCGTCCTGGAGACGCTGTTGCAGGTTTATGGAGAGGCTTGCGGGGATTGTGAATTAATCCCCTCGTCTCCTGGCTTTAATTATCCACAGGCGCACGGTTTTAGGAATCTCTTCCACACGACCGTACGGAGGGGCCGAGGACGGGACGAGGGGCGGTAACGGACAACGGAGACCGACCGGTACAGAGAGGCGAAACGTTTGAAACGAGGCAGAAACGCCGTGCGTCCCCCCGTAGATTAAAGCCCGGCGAATGTGGCAGATGGCTGCGGATCACCTCGGAGGACAGCGCCGCCGCGTCTTATTCTAGCCGTGGTGACAAACGACAACAGCTGCACATATGATATTAATATTGAAACCAAGTTGTTGTTCTAGTTCCACATTTCTGAGAGAACATAAATTCAGAGCTTCAGTATAAAAGCAGAGCTGCGCGTGCATTTGGACGCAGGAACGCCGGGCTGGAAGATGTTGGATTTGTGAGCGCCTTGCCCCTCCCCCGCCGTCTTTCTGACGATCTTGCCCATCATAATCCGTCTCATCTCAGACAATCAGCCTATCCCCGTCAGATTAGGAATGAGATCTGAATCGATTTAATCCTATTGATGGGCGTAATGCCCTGACCTCGACCTCGTCGCCGTCACACACGCCACCGCCGGCACCGCTGTTGGCCTCCAAATCTGCTTCCGCGACTCGCAGAGCGCGACATCTGCCGCTGAAAACCTGCGCAAACGTCAGCGCTAAGCCGACGCTAGACGCCAGAACTGGAACATCTTCGCTGCGACTGTGGAGTTAAGACAGTTTTAGAGCCACCGACGAGGCCCATGCAGCACGTGAGCCTGGAACGCATCACAATGCCCTGGCACCGCCTTTCACAGCCGCTGTTTGGTGACAAACGCTGCATTTGAATTCCAATGGAAGCCCAATTGTGTATTGCGTTAAGGTGATTACCATCTGATGACAGTGTAAGTATCACTTTTAAGGGCTTTTTTTCTCTCTAGCAGGCCAAATGCAGGCCTCCACGTAGATCCTGCAGCGATGACGCGCTCCGATCTGAGCAAAACTACCAAAAACGCGGCGCGAAACGGTTTCTAAGTATAAACGCAGGTGCCCGTCGACGCAGCGAGTCATGATAAACTGTATGACAGCGCGCCGGCCTGTTGTCATGTAAATATGGCCCCCCCTCTCTCCTCTCTGTAAAAACAACGCCAGCTGTTCTTTTCTACAGCGAATGCTTACCTTGACATTTCCTAACGCTGCAATTTGCGCCCGAGGCGACGGAGAAAAAAAAAAGGTCCGCTTATCTGCACGCCGCTCGTTTCAAAAGGTAACTAAGGTATAATTAGAGGAGGGCTTTCCGGCGAGGTCTCCAGCTAAAGCCTGACATCAGAGTAATTATTTCCCAATAAAAGCTCGCGGTCCCCATCAGTCGCAGCCCAGATGGAGACCGAGTCGCCGTCACCCCGTCGGAGCGTCGCTCGTATTGACACAACCGGGACGACTCCAGCTCCGAAAAGGGCACGCAGAGAGGGGCCGCCTCCACTTTAATGTTTCACACTCCCATCAAACCCATTAGCAGATTGGATTTCTCAGCTCATCCTCGCCACCGATCACCGATACGCCCCGACGCTGGTTGCGGCCCCTCTAATGACTCGTCGGCGTGCCATCCTTCCGTCTTTTTAAAGTCAACGATATACTGTTTAAGCCCCTCGTGCAGATGAATAATTTAGCGCCACGCCGCGAGGATTTTCGCCTTTAATGTATTTCTGCCGCGCCGGCCGGGGGGGTTTGTTTCCGAGGTAAGATGATGGCCTAAGCAAAGTTTAAATAGGTTTGAGGGCGCATACTAAATCCGGAGCGGAGCGGCAGCTGAACAAAGGTGAGGAGCAGAGAGGCGGTCGCTCCAGGTGATCGGGAGAATGTAGCGCCTATGAATTATTTAGGAAAACAAACCGGGTGAATAATGCAGAGGTGACCGTTAAGCTGCTCGTTACTGCCGTTTAATTGGGCTTTCTCGGAGCCGTTTAACGTAATGTAAGGTTAGTTATGACTTCGCTCCGACGACCGACATACTGTTACGATTAATGCGCTGAGATCAGGCCGATAGATTGGCTCCCTAATCACCTGAACCCCCGCGGAGACCGAAGCGGCAGGGGTCCTATGATGAAGAAAAAAAAACCACACACACACACACACACAAAAAAAAACACCCGGTGTGTGCTTGGCTATACGGGCCGCATTCCATGATAAAAGAAAAGCCTCAGCTTAAGTGTCGCTTGAAGGCCCAACAGAGAGCCCCATCACATCTCCAGCACAGGTCTGGAGGAGGAGAGTCACGGGCTCCCTGCAGCGGCTCTTACGGGAGCCAGATGGAAAAACACAACAATACCAGTACACGCATGTGTGTGTGTGTGTGTGTGTGTGTGTATACATATAAATACATGACTGAATAAACAGATGTAAAATAAAGTAGAATATTCTGTGCAGAAAATCTGTGTGGAAGTTCCAGCTCACTTAGTGTAAAAGATATAAAGAGAACACAAGAACAAACATACTGTACCTTACACACAACTACATAAATAAACACCACACACACACATACACACATACACGCACTCCCATACAGTCAATCACATGGTTTAAATGGAAGGACTTAAAGGAACACTGGTCCATAATGAGTAGGAGAGTAGCTGCAGTAAAAACAAGGGCTGTCAAATTAACTTGAATAATTGTGATTAACTGTGATTAGATGCTGACCAAGAGTCATTTTTACTACCACTATTCATAATAAGAATTAATCAGGTCTTGGTCAGCTCTTGTCTTGACTTAATGATGCTGATTTGGAGCTTTGTTTCTCTGCTGTTGGTCCTGTTTGGTTCTAATTGATGCCAAGTTAACACGAATGCTTAGAGCCGATTTTCACCGCACGTGTTTTTAAACATAATACTCATCTTTGGGTCAAATTTTATCAATCGTGATGAACTTCACAAATCTTGCCATTAATGGCGACTGAATGGCGTGACGGCTCTGGTAAACACGTAGTGGTGTTGGTGATGCTATTTTTAGCTTGGCGGAGATTTCCAACCGTGCCACTTCGGATGACAATGGAGAGACGTATGAGAGGGACTGAAACCAAATCAAACTGTTGGACTTGGATGCATCCGAGTCTGTGGATAAACTAACAAACCACTTGTGAGCGGCCTGCACTCACTCACCTGTGCCAGCCGGCCCACCCTCCGCCTTCTAGCATTGCTTTCCTTTGGCATCAAGTGAACGACCTACAGTCTGTGTGAAGTGCTCGAGTCAGGCAGAGGAGAGAGAGTCGGGGGCCCGGGGAGACAAGAAA
>OMNV01011346.1:7449-22919 GCA_900303265.1 Brotula barbata | reverse complement strand
TTCACACAGTGGAGCCCCTATTAGGCAAAGTTGGTAAATACTTCCTGTCTTTGTATACTGCAGTGGAAAATACATAATACTACAAATGACCGCAAGTGGTTTAATTCAGACAGACAAATAGATAGGTAGGTAGGTAGGTAGGTAGGTAGGTAGCTAGGTAAGTAGGTTGGTACGTAGGTAAGTAGGTAGGTAAGTAGGTAAGTAGGTAGGTAGGTAGGTAAGGAGGTAAGTAGGTAGGTAGGTAAGTAGGTAGGTAGGTAGGTAGGTAGGTAAGTAGGTAGGTAGGTAGGTAGGTAGGTAGGTAGGTAGGCAGGTAGGTAGGTAGACAGGTACGTAGGTAGGTAGGTAAGTAGGTAGGTAGGTAGGTAAGTAGGTAAGTAGGTAGGTAAGTAGGTAAGTAGGTAGGTAGGTAGGTAAGGAGGTAAGTAGGTAGGTAGGTAGGTAGGTAGGTAGGTAGGTATAATCTCTCTCGTATATAAATCATCTCATACGGTCCGAATGAAACGATGGGATAGGTTTACTTCAGGTTCAGGATCAAGTTACAGATACCGGATTTTTACCCAATTCTTTTTTCAGAGCATTTGATTTGTTTATAGCTTTAGGTATGGTGAGTTCATTTCTTCAAATATAACAAATTTGTATTTCTGCAAACAATTGCCTGCAGTACCTTTATTGTGAAGGCCCCTTGGTCTAAAGACCAGTGTCTGTTTGTTTGGCTGCTGAAATCGGGCTCATCAGTGGCTCATTAGGACTGACACCTGACTTGGTGTGACTTATAGCTGCTCACCTTTTGTTGTCTGAGCGGTCTGTCACTCTCTTCTCCTTCTTGCGGTCACTGGGTTTGGTTGGACTTTGGCGGAGATGTTTTTGTTTGCATTACCGATAAACTGACGGCACACTTGATTTCGTTTTTTTAGATAAATGTGGGTCATGTGTGTTTGTCTTTCCTTTGAGCCATATCGTGACATTAATTCATACGATAGCACCAAATATGTTGATCTGTTTGTTCTAAAACCTTACTGACTGTCAGTTAGCGAGTAGAGCTTCTCGGTGAAATTGTCCAGTCTTTCAGTTTAGAGTGTTATCGATTATGTTGCAAAATTGGGGAAGTAAAAAAAATTGGTCTGTAATTTCTAAAATGGTATCCATCCCCAGTTTTATAAAGAGGTATTACTTCAGCAAATTTCATTTTGCCTGGAAATGGACCATTTTAAAAAGACAAGTTACAGATATGAGTCATTCAATGTCATTCCAGTCAGTTGAACTTTTGTTCTTATAATGTTCATAATTTCCTTTTTTTTTTACTGCGCTGAGAAAAGTATTTTATTGAAAAATCTATAAAATAATCCGCATAAATTCTGTTTCTAGATCCATTTTTAATCATGCAATTTAATACACTCCATATACCTTCGTGCTTGTTTTTGTTATTCTCTGATATTCTATTATAGTATTCCTTGTGTAAGACTTACAAAACCTGTCAACACGAAAAATTTCATAATAATTAAATATTTGATGTCCTATTTGGATTGGATTTGCCTTATGAGGGGAGATTAGGCACTGCAATTATTATTAAAGGACCTCTGTCATTTCATGAACCTTTCTAGACTGCACGTGAGAGTAATTATGACCTTATGAGAGTATTATCTATTATTATTAGTATATGATTATTATTAGTATTAGTATCGTGTGTGTGGGTTACCAAAGATGAAACCTCAGCATGAACTTATATTGTCATGATCTGCTCTAACACCCAGTCTGCAGTACTCCCCCCACCCCCCTCTCTCTCTCTCTCTCTCCCTCTCTCTCTCTGTCTCTCTTCCTTCCTGATTGCAGGATTGGAGTCTGGTGTATGGGAGGCAGGTTACCAGCTGTGGTTCACCATCATCATCATCAGCCCTGCTATAAAGTGCCGCTCCACTCTCCCACCACACTGTTTCTCTTTTTTTCCCCAGCCATCTGCCCCCGTGTTCCGTGTCTGCGCTCAGGTCACCTGTCTCGTCGTCACACTCATCACTTTAACATTTAAAATGTTACGGCTCCGTCTCATGAAAAACTTAACTACACATCATGTTTATCTGGTCTAAATTGGAAGCAGGGGTGAAGGTGATAAGATCAGAAACAGCAAAAGTTTTACTATCGAACAGGAGCTCGGTAGTAAAACTTTATACGTGTACATGAGTAATTAATTAGTTCATCATCTATGGAGAGGGTGTGTGCCAGTGGTGTTAGCACTTAGCCCATGTAGCTTTCACATGCTCGAGTCTTTGGACACAAGACTGTCTTTATATTAGTTTTGCTTTTCTGGATCGTACTTTAGCGTCTTGTATTTTGCTTTGGTCTTTGTGTGTTACAGAGATAAAGGTATCCTCAGCATCCTGCAGCTCCTGATCCTTTGAACTGAAACCTACTGAAGAACAGCTAACATTTTGTAAGTTCCTATGAAACATCATTTAGCAAACAAATAACTAACAACACGACTTCAAATGGTGCTAATTTGGAAAAAATATTTTTGATGATCTTCACCGTGAAAAGTGAAAAAAAAAGTCAAAATAGAGGTCAATTCAATTATTCTCTCGGACAATAATTTTAGGCCAAATAGCGCTGACAGCTAATTAGCGTGTATGACTTTTAAAACAAGTTTTCTGTAAATAATTGTTGGGAATGCTTTTAATTAGATGCACGCAGAAGTTTTTACTGACATCAAGGCAGCAACTACACTAAAAGCACACGAGTGTCATAGCGTGCCATGTTTTGACATTTCTGTCAATTACTGATTAAAAACAAAGCAAAACAAACTGAAATAAACAAATTGCAGTTATGGTATCATTAACTTCAATCTGTTGGGTATTTTTTTATTAAACAGATCTCTGCGCAATGAGAGCAGTACGATACACACTTAAGAGCACCACTCAACCTATCGTACGTACAGACTCACAAATACACGATAAGCAAGAGTCCAATTCGCTAGTTTGACTGATATACAGAATAGTGTGATTGACAGTCATGGATCAGTCAAACAATTAAGGTTAAAGTATACAACCGTCCTATTAGGATAATCCTTCTTTTTAAAGAGTCCATAGTGTAGCGAAGTAGGCCTCATGTTTGCGGTAAAAGTTGATCATATGGGTACTTTGTCCAAACACATGTATTTGGATGGATTACAGTAGCACTTTGAGACATTTAAAGAGCTGCTCTAGTAGAACAGACGGTTACAGAGGTAACTAGACTGCTTTTAAGGGGGTTGCTTTGTACCCCCCACAGATGTACTTGAAGCAACCAGAGGGATACTTGGTCTGACTAGTCTCTTCTCTTCTGTCTGGAGGACTTGGTCCATCTTATGGAATGCTTTGGGTCACTAGAGGAGCATGTGGGACAATTAGAAGATCACTTGGGGCATTTCGAGGGGAACACGGTTCTTTAGCAGAGATGTACTTCAGCGGATAGGTACTTGGGACTGGTCTTGGACTACAAACAAGACTGGAACATATGTTGGCTCAATTAAGAAAGAAGAGGGGCACTTGGGTCAGCCAAAGTGGTGGTTGGGTGGACTAATGTGGCACAAGGGCTGTGTAACAGGGCACTGTGGCTGAAGAGACGGGTACATCGTCATCTGAAGGGCTACAAACCAGTGCTAACCAGTGGGGTACTTCAATCAGCGAAATGGACACTTTAGCCAAATGGTGCTAAAGTGGTACTTGGTGTTATACTTGTCCAGAGGCCGACCAGAGGTGCTAAACAGAGGGTCACCTTTCTTCCGTGTCAATTAAAATCTCTAGTTTCCACCTGTTGCCCTGCCCGGGGTGTACCCAGCCTCTCTCATGTCTTCCTGCTCCTCCCCCCCCATCCGTACTCTGCCTCACATGTCCGAGTAGGAATGGTAATGGATGAACTGGGCTCTACAGGAGACTTCTTTGGGACAGCTTAGATTTGTCATTGATCTATTAAAATGGTACTAAATGTGCCCATTTGTTCCTCTGGTGCATTACCAGGACAAAAATAAAACATCAAAATGTCCCATGAGGTCACTTTAACAGAAGAAGGGCACTTTGGCATGTCAGTGTTTGCTGTTTTTGCAGAGCACATATTTTAAGGTGATGAATCTTTATATACAATTGTGTTTTTTGTTCTTTGTTATTTTTATTTCCAAGATAAGTTTCTCTCTTATTATCTGAAAGTCGTACATACTGTAGTTTCTCTTTTTATCCTAGATGGTTTATGATGATTGCTGAATGCTATTGGGGGAAGTCTCTCTCTCTCTCTCTCTCTCGTTCTCTCTTTCCATAACAGCTGTGCGGTTACAGATGATAGCAGATGCACAAAACTATGTACCGCACAATTATACGTGGAAATAACTTAATCACGAGGTATTAAACTAATGTCTTGAACAAACACGATGGACAGACAGATGTATAGGCCAACAGGCTGACGTATTAAGTCGGTTTTGTAATTGTTCTGTACTTGTGAAAAACTGAAAATGTGCTGTGCTCCAGGCTGATCTGATGGATATGATGCAGTTTGATTGATGGCATGGTTATTGAAAATTGAATCAGTATGGCTTGTCTGTGGGAAATCCGGTCAGACATGATGGACTTAATGTTCTGTGCAATTTTCCTTCCCAGCTTTTAAAAATTTTAAGTCAGCCTATGGTCGAGGAAATCAAAAATTAATGGATAAAAGGCCCGTGAAGCCACAATAAAGATAACTTTGAGAAAACTGTTGCTTCATCGGATTTCAAAATATATTTTACTGTTTTACTGCGGTGGTGTCTGCACAATAAAACAATTCTTTAGCCTTTATGTTTAATGGAAAACTCCAGGCTGCCCAGTAAAGTCAAAAGTTGCATTTTTTTTATTTTGGACAATAATTACATGAAATTTGTCATTGACTGTAAACTTAAAATATCAATTGCTCCTCTTTGCAGTCAGGTAGGACACAATCTGGCTGCAGACTGAGTAGTCCACATGGAGAACAGCTGTGCAGACCTTTTATGCAGAATTTTTCCAAAGTTGCAGTTTTTCTCTTCTTGAGCTGCTAACGCCCCAATAGGTCTAATTTTGATGATTTGAGATACTCTTCTAAATTTGCTTGACAAGTTAATTCATTCTAAAGTTACCCTTCCACTGTGTCCAATATCTTATTAGTACCAAGTGAGAAAAGTAAGAAAGAAAAGTGAAAGTTTTTCAACACCTCTAGGATTTTTCTTCTGCTCACTGAGTCCTACAAGAACCATATGGAGCTGTAACAAACCAAGAAATTGCTAGTTATCGGTTTCAGCCAGTGATTTATAAGTCAAGTGCACTCTCTCTCTCTCTCTCTCTCTCTCTCTCTCACTCTCTCTCTCGCTCTGTCTGATCCACTCCTGTTGCTGTTTTTAGGCTTTTCTCTGCACTGCTTTGAGGATTTCTCCTTCACCATTATGGTGAATTTTGCTGATATCTTCCAGTCCACATTTTTATTACACGCTGTGCATAAATAGCAATGCCCATTAGTATCTCGTGTACCAAATATGGCTCAATCAGGGACAGGTATCAGAAGTAGAAAAGACAATTATGGGTTGTACTGTGTCGATTTAAAAAAAAAAAAGAAAAAAGAAAGGTGCACATTTATTGTTTTTATTCCCTCACATAGGCACACATTGATGCGTGTAGCTGCTATGAAATAACAGGTTTAATTTCTGCCGTTCTGCAAATCACAAAATTTTCATCTTATTTTTGGATAATTGACAAATTGTCTCAATCATATCTTCTTTTGGCAGCCTGTGGTCCTACGAATGGCTTCCACCTCTCCAGTCACAGTAACACAACAACAACTTTGGCTAACGGTTTTGGCTAACATAAACATTAAAACACACTAAACGCAGGCTATTTACAGATAACTAAGACTCAAGTAAGAACAATAAATACATGTAGAAGATTAACATTTAACCTTAAAACACACTTTAACACAAATACTTCAAGAACACAACACATGCTGGGAAATGTCCGATCCACCGACGCCCTACGTAGCCCCTACCTAAGTGGTTCAGCTGTCCCAAGCAACCCACATACCCATTACAAAGTCCCGCAAGTGTTGGGGCAGGCGTCCTTGTCTCTTGGTTGCCCATGAGGGTCCATCAGTCATTCCTGGAGGAGAAGCAAGAGTCTGGGGATAGTCCTAGTCCTGAGACTCCCTCTATGACTCCACAGAGATTGGTAATGGGATAGCCAGTCACAGAAGTATCACCATCTGTTTTACCAACCAAACCCGATACACAACATCTGACAGTTTCTCGCTCACTGAGCATGGTCCTACCCATTGGTAGATCAGTTCAGGGGAAAGACCCCTCCTTCGATCAGGGCTATAAACGCACACTTGTGCCCTCTCCCTGACAACGGGCATGGTACGAAACCATTCACGCAGATTGTAAAAGTACGGAACACTAAAACCACCTTTTGTCCACTTCATGCCTGAACATAAGATTGTCAGAATGTCATCCCTTGATGACGAGTCTCAGCCAGTGGGAGTACAGAGCCTTGGTCTCTGGGTCCAGAACTGACATTGTCGGTCATGGACCTGCCTTCAACCAGCCCCAGACAGGATTAAATTCGGGGATTGAGGGTCCTGGTTTCACCGCTGTTGGCTTGAACCTGGGTTGCGTTGCCGTCTGCCCGCAGAGCTGCTACCACTGGGGCTGTCGCCTTCTGACCCATTGCGCGATGGCAGGATCTGCTCTCCTCTGCCTTGCCGGCAAGATAAAGCATCTGCATTGCATATTGATCCCCGGTCCTCCATGTCGAAGGTTCCTGAGCAAGACCCTAACCCCAAAATCGCTCCCGACAAGTAAGTGGGCCTTGCGCGGTCCACTCGGCTGTCGGTGTGTGAATGTGTGTATGAATGGGTGAATCTGAGGCAAACATGCAGTCCAATTACCATTTACGGGAAGAGGAGACAAGGATGCTTGTAAAGATAATTCAAACCCCTTCAAATCCGCCTTCTGACCCATTGCGCGATGGCAGTATCTACTCTCCTCTGCCTTGCCGGTGAGACAAAGCGTCTGCATTGACTTGGTGGCAGCGGCCCGCTCTGGTAGGTATTTTCAGGAGTGTTATTAGCAAAATAAGTCAGTACTTTTGAACATGAACCGATTATGTGGGTTAAAATAAAAAAAACACAGACATACAGACATCTGCCAGTCAGTAAGATCCAAACAGAGTTTTAAAATATCTTCTTCTTCTTCTACTGCATGCTAGCCTGTCTCGCACTCTGTGGTTGCTGTTGCTCTACAGATAAGTCAAGTCAGGTTTATGTGTGGTCCAGTACCACGTACAAGGTCTCAAAGGGCCCACATACCAACGTGACTCTCTTCTGCTGCATATGGCCACAAAGAAATTTTTGACAAAAAACTTTCCTGCTTTATTTCTTGGACCGACCTGATTAATACTAAAAAGACTTAAGAACCAGTTTATCATGAGTATGATAAAAATACATCTTATCGGTGTACCGACACAATAGTAACCATCCATTGTACAAATTTCTATCATTTGGGGTTGCCTAGGCATGAGAAAAGGGGGCGGGTAAAATGTGCAATACACATTAGTAGTATTTCATCAGGCACGTTGGGCCCGATGAAATACGAGGACGGCAGTGACTAATGAGACAATAAAGAGGATGCAATGTTTATAACGTACTTTAGGGCATTTCAACCTGTGGTTAGACTTATTACAGCTTTTATGATGTTTTTGTGGTTGGAAATAATTCACAATTAACATTCCCCCTCAAACGGAGACTGTTAATTTTCACCAAATTTGCCAGATTAGTCTATTGTCAGATTCAATGTAGAATTAATTGGATTTGTTGAGCTGCAATCATTGCCGCTTTAACCCCGGCCATAGATCATATCCCTCCATCGAGTTCTCCTTTATTGCTTAATTCTTTCGTTTTTAGTTTCCCACATCTCAGCTTTTACTTCATCATCATTACGAGCGTCTCTTCAAGCATTCGTCCCGCCATCTGTCCATCTATTCTCACGTCAGACCTCCTTTTCTGTATCCATCTGTCAGTTCTTCTATTATCTATCCATCTCTTCTTTCTTGAGGCTTTTTAGTATTTTCCCTGCTCTCAGAAATCATGGCTTCCATCCCTGTGGGGAAATTTGTCCTGATAAAATGTCACTCAAGCGCACATGCGCACTCACACACTCGCATGCAAACGTACACATAAACACCAAAGCACATATACACCCACAAATACACACATGCGTGTATCCAAAAAGCCTGTATTTGTCCTAATAAAACGTCAAGCCGGCAGCAAAATGAACTGTAATGACTTTCAGGCTGTACTAATGGCCAATAAATCCTGGATTAGGAAGCTCACACACACACATGCACACAAACTCATCCCGGGTCATGTTTCATGGCGTGCTGCGCCGGGTTCATTCAGGAGTCAGATGGGTAAAGTTTTAAGCTGTTTTCTGCTGTTAATGACTGTTGTGCTGACTTTCATAATAACAGCATGGAAAGGAATCAGCAGGAATTAGCATGCTAGGATCATTTAAACCAATGATTCATGATGACTACGGCTGTAAGCCATCACACACACAAACACACACACACACACAGAGAGGGGAGAGAGAGAGAGAGAAATGCACACACAAACATTTCCATCACAGAATTTCACTTTATGACAGTTCAGAGTCATTTTCCGGCTAAATGTACAAAATAAAAATCCCGGAAGCGCTGTTTCTGTCCTCTTCCATTATCAGCAAGAAGATGGATGCATTTCATTGGTTCGGAGAGAAATCAGTAAGATAAAGTGTAAATGAGAGGCAAAATTGTGTATGAGGGATTTCTGCTGTTTGATCAGCGAGATGATGGAGAGACGTGATGCGGCAAAGATCATCAGCTCTGCTGAATTTCAATTGAGTTACACTAAGATTTATCTGCAATAAATACACAAAAAGCAACGTACAGACAGAAGCACAAAGTACATTACTTAGCTTTAATGCTATGCCTGTGTATAAATTTCAGGTTACTGACGTTGTCAGTATATTTCCGTGTGTATTACAGAGGAATATCTCCCTTTATTCCTTGTTTTCATCCCCCTTTGTGTCTTCCCTTCCATGTTTTCTTCTTTTTAGTCTTTTTCTTCATGCATTGCTTTGAAACACCGCAGGCGAATCTGATGAATTGTGTAATTCGTTTTAATAAACATTATTCACGACAATCTGAAAATGAGGAAATTATAGCGACCGTATTAGTAGATGAAGACACTGTACTTGTGATTACTGTGCCGATTAATCTGATACGCATTTAACATAGAAAGCACAAACATACTTCTTGGAATGTCGGATACAATCAATAATATTACCTTGGATCTCTTTTTTATGGTTATGGCATCTTACTCGAACAGGAATCGTTTTGCCATTATTGCATACAAATCATTTAGCGCAGCAGAGCCGCGGTCACAGTGTAATAAATAGGAAGATGCCAATAAACTACAGAAAAGGGCCAGATCGGTGATCGAAGGGTCGCCGGTTCCCCCCCCGGTCCTCCACGTCGAAGGTCCCTGAGCAAGACCCTAACCCCAAAATTGCCCCCAACAAGCAAGTGGCTGTCGGTGTGTGAATGTGTGTATGAATGGGTGAATATGAGGCAAACGTGCAGTCCATTTACCGTTTATGGGAAGAGGAGGCAAGGATGCTTGTCAACATAATTCAAGACTCCTTCACTGTTCCACATTCGGTCATATTTCAGTATCTGACCCTTCGCTCGGTTTCTTGAAACCTTAAGTCTTCTTGGGTTCGATGCGTATCGATTTGGATTTAGACATTTATTGGTTTCTTCTTTTTGTCCGTCAGGTTGGATGGAGACCGTTGGTGCACAGCTATTTTCAGGTCGCTCCAGAGATGATCGATGGTCCAACCTTTTTTTACGGGGCCACACAAGGACATTCACACAAGCTGCCCCTTCACTGGCTGTGTGCTTTAGATCAGTGTTTTTCAACCTGTTTTGAGCCAAGGCACATGTTTTACATTAAAAAAAATCTTGCGGTACACCACCAACCAAATATTTTGATACATTGTAGCCTAATACAGTATGACAATTTAGTCTCTCAGTTTATTTCTACTCACTCAGTGTGAAAGATGAACACAGAGCTGATCTGCTATGAGAGCTCTCTCAGACACCGATGTAGTTTTTGCCATAAAAGTTGCCTGTTGCTACTTGTTTTGGGTTTTTTTTGCTAGCGAACAAAATAGTCGGTGTTCTTGTTTTGAAGTGACGGGTGTTTTGTTTGGAGATGGCGTTTAAGCTTGCTTAGGACCACGGCACTGTTGGATAGCTTTTCCCCACACAACAAGCCTAACAGCGTTGGTGCAGTCGGATCCCTGGTCTAGTGAATCCAAACCAAAGATAACTTTTACTGTATTGCCTCGAGCTCGCCGTTTTTCCTTCCTTTTGACCATCACTGATACTACACTCTTCATCTGTGTTACAACTTTTTGTCCAGGGCCGAGTTCAGGGATTTTTCCTTTTCAAATATTTATCCATAGTTGTCGTTCGTCTTGTCACCGCCACCTCTCGCACGCATCACTAATTCTATTGTCTTAAATGAACAACGTCATTGTTGTGCTACCTACTGCCCCCCACTGACATGGACGAGTATTTAATTACTCTGCCAGTCACTACATGACAGGCACAGACGCTCAACCATGGCAAATTATTTGCATTAACTAAATAATATTTTTGAAGCGAAATTGGATAATGTCCCACGGCACACCTGACGATCTCCGGGAATCGCTGCTTTAGGGTGTCCAGTCTGCAGGTTCTCATCAACATCTCGGTGCACGCTTGGCGTGACACTCCGAAGTTCCATCAGACCAGAGAATCTTATTTCTCACGGTCCCCCAAAGTGCCCATTTCACGTGGCGCTCTGTAACAGGCGGTGGCGTTGTGTATACATCACACCGCTCATCAACGTTCGCTATCTGCTCGTGAAGACAGAGGAGGCAAAACACAAGAATTTGCCCGCTCGTCCATTGTCAACAACAGATTTACACCATCGCGAGGGCAAACAGATGGTGCAGATTGTATCTCTGACACACTCCATCTGCACGTTTCTGTCTCTTATGGCAGACTTATGGCAAGTTTGTCATGATGGCAACTTGGAGGGTCAAAATGAATCAGACCACGGACGCCACACGGCATTTGGACCTGTAGTGGATGAACGCCACGCTGGCTGAGAGCCCCACGAGGCCGCACTTCAAGTGTGACTGTATTCTTCTTCTGAAGTTCCATTCTTCTTTTCTTCTTCTCTTTAAATGTGTTGCACACTCCAAATCCTTCCTCAATCCGTGTAGCAGCAAACCCTTCAGCCTCTCCTCTTGTCTTTGTATCCCACAGACCGGGATCAATACTCGGTTCTCTTACATCATTTATCCTCAGCTTTTATTATCGTCGTACGTAGGATATCACACTGCACCGTGAGCAATGGTTGTGGTTGTGCGGTTGCAAGAATGTTAATGGTGAAAATAGTTTATTCTGAACCCCAGAATAAAATCAGATTTTTATCAAAATGCCAGCGCAAAGAGATGATTGGACACAAACGAAGGAAAAAGTCAGTCATCCTAACTTTGTATTAAAAACACAAAATCAACACACACTTGTTGGAGATGAAGGTTATTTCAGTTTCCACACAGTTCTTGGATTGTAATTAATGTGAAGTTATTGTGATGTTCTTTGTGTCTGTGTGAGAGCGTTATGTGCATTTTCCGGAGTGAGTTTCAGGAGTTTGTGAATTGAATAAAGACTAAAAACAACTTGAGATTGCCTTTAAAAAAAAAAAAAAAAAAATTCTATTTCATGTACTGCTTGGAAAATAAATTCAAAACTAATACTCGGTGATGAAAGATCAAGTAGTATTATGATGATTAGTCATTAGTACAGTCCTACAGTATGAATAAGGCTGTAAAATAACAGTAAGAGATCAAGGTGTCTTTCAGAATAAAACACACAAAAACATTTTTAGAAATTAGATGGGGACATTTTTATTTTGCCATTGACAAAAACGTGGGTAAAGTGGATGGAGAATCGGTTCATGTTAAACTGGCCGTCACGGTAACAACAATACCGATGTTTCCTGTGAAGTCACATCCTCTGACGCAGATTCCTCAGGGTTTGTCCTAAGATTGATAATAACACATTCCAAGGTCTCACAACTTTCACACATTGACGTTCAATGCCTGCTATCAGGACACAGGTATTTGCTACAATTTAAATAATGGATTTAACTCTATGATTACAAAAAAATGTCACTATGTAAAACTTTTCCTTGCTGTGAGTACATTACTTTTTACTATTTTAGCTTTATCTATCTATCTATCTATCTATCTATCTATCTATCTATCTATCTATCTATCTATCTATCTGTCTGTCTGTCTATCTATCTATTAGTCTGTCTGTCTACCTATCCTCCCTCCCATCCATCCATCCATCCATCTATATGATATACAGATTAGCCTGTCTGATGTATCGTGGGAGGATTATAAATGTTGTATTACAACTATTTTTTCTGTTATAAAAGCTGGATGTAAATGTCCCTCTGTAGGGACAACACATATGTTGCTATAAACATGAAACCATTTGCACTTCTTATATTATGACCCATATATATACAGTATATATATAATTGAACCAAAAAGTAGTCAGTTGTTCCAGTGCTGATGTTAATTTCATGCAGCGTAGCGTCTGAAAGGACATGCATGCTACTTTGTTGGTCACTGAAAGGACATCCACGGTCTTCCACTTTGATTTACTTTACAGGACGTCACAACCAGTCTTCCATTTGTTGCCGTGTAACCATGGCAGCCCCTTTTTGTGCCTTTACAAAATGGCTGAAAATCAGTTCAAGCACATCTACGCAAAGGAGGAGAAGTGAGGTGACAAACAGGAGCGTTCAGAGCGAGTTTACACTGTGTTAAATACAGTAACATGGCAGGGGGAACTTGACCTGGAAGGACGCGGAGGAAACACACTCAGGACGGCCTGAGTGTGGATGAGTGTGGACAGTCATATAGAGAGAGCAAAAAAGAGGAAGAAGGAATGAACGGAGAGAGGAGAGAGAAACAAAGATAGATCATTAAATGACTGATTTGTAACTCCTCTCATCCCCGTATATATTTGACCATGTATCCATATTTGTGTTTATTTTAGTGAAATGCATCATTGCTGTTACTCTGAGTCAATGGGTGTATAAACACATACCCCTTTTCATAAATAAACACTCACACACACTCACTAATGTATACGCTCACACACACTTACTTTCGCTCAGCGTTCACTTACATTTTCTGCTATTACCTTGCTATTACTGTTGACGTTATTGTTGCTGTTGTTGTTGTTAAGTTGTTATTAGTTTGCCATCACGTTTATAAAGAAATATTATTTTCTGTCAAATTCTAAATGAAATCAAGTTGTTCTATAATAATCTTTCTTTCTTTCTTTCTTTCTTTCTTTCTTCACACTGGGTTTTCTGTCTCTCCCTCCCAATGTTATTTATGTTATTTTTTGTGTGTTTATTCAATAGTACAAGTAAAAAAAGAAGGGAGAAAGAAAAAAATTAATAGTATTTTTTGCATGTAAGTTGTGAATCTCCACACTTAAGTTCTAACTAAATACATCGGAGTAAAATAATGACAACATTTCCCTCTGAGCAGGAGTGTAAGTTTCACTGAAGCTGTGGTCCAATTCATATTTCATGATTTTTATCCTCACTATCAGCCGGTGAAGGGGATGATGTCAGTCTGTCAGTCCAAGTCTTTGGTCCACACTGAAATATCTCAACAATTACTGCACGTTTGACAGTCGGGAGTGAGTGCATGGCAAGACATTAAAGATCTTTGGAACAGGGAAGAGTGGGACCGGGTCTCACCAGAAAAGCTGCTTCACCAGACAAAGAAAGTTTGAGCCTCATTTTGGAGGCCGAAGAAAAGAAAAAGACTTGAAGAGAAATCAAACAATAAAATGAGGAAATGTGTCCAAACTACAACTCTCTACATACTAGACTCTCTTCTAAACCAGATGAAACTAAACCAAGCTACCAAATAAAATTATTCACCGTTTTAATTTATAAAATAAAGTAGAGTGAGCTAAGCTGTGATCTAAACTGAGCTAAATTGCAAAATATATTAAATTGTATTTAAACAACTAAACTAACCAAAATCTACAAACTAAACTAAAGTAATTTAAGATACTCTAAACTAAATGAAACAATAAAATAAGAGTCTCTAAACTATATGAAACTAAAGAAAACGGAACAATAAGATATAAAACGCGCTAAAATAAACGCAACTAAACTATATTATAAACAAAACAAAAAGATAATCTAAATTATGCGAACAAATTCAACTAAACTAAGATACCTGTGATCACATAAACCTATATATCTATAATTTTGATAACATTATGAATATAACAACCTAACCTAATATTTAGCTTTGTTTCTTGAAATGGTTTGTCCCATTTTATTTTGTTAACATCCTGGTCTTTCCCGTGATGCTACTCCCTGGACAAACTTCACATTTTCGCCCCATTAGTGGTATTTTCTTTTGTCATTTCCTTTCTTCTTTTATTTTGTAAGCAGCATACTTTGCCTCTTACATCCGACTGAGTTTTGCGTTGCTTTATAAGTAATAAAACTGTTTTTGTGATAGTTGGTGAAGTCCGTCCCTGTTAAATGGACTGAGCTATTGTATTCAACCCTTTTGAACAGTTTATATTGATTTCTATTTGTGAGGCAATAATTTATATAATATGGAGAGATGATTTTTCTGAAGCTTTTTGGCATGAGAGGAATAAAGAAGACAAGATAACTTTGCATTGGTTTGAGTGACAGAATTTATTAACAGTGAGCAACACATAAAGTCAAGGGAATGAATTCTGACAGTTTCTTCACACAGGAAACCATTGCTATCAAAAATGTGTGTGTGTGTGTGTGTGTGTGTGTGTGGCCGTGTACTCGCATGTGCGTACACTCTCTTCTACTCGAATTGAATTCGCCAATAATCATAAACATCCAATATAAAACTTGACAAAACAATACAGAACCATTAAATGTTTTGGCATATTTATATATAATTTGTCTTCCAAATTATAATGAGGCACATTGATTAGAATAGAGATAAGAAGATGGATTCACACTGTCTATATATTACTGTCTAAACGTATGAGCTCTGTCTGTAAGAAATAATAATACTCAATTTATTACATGTCAGTTATGTATGAATTTTCTCAAGTAAAGTGAAACATTTTCATTTGGGTACAGTGAATTAATGTTTGTACTTTTGATGAAAATCAGCGGACTGACTAGTTAATATACTGATATCACTATTAAAAATTTTCAAAACAAATATCCACCTAATATTTAGTTTAATATTCACTCTTCATAGCCAGACTCCATATATTTATATTTATATATTTACTAAGGAAATGCACACA
>OMNV01011344.1:0-15038 GCA_900303265.1 Brotula barbata | reverse complement strand
GCGGTTTTAACGTAACTTTGAAGGTTTTAAAACTTGACATATGTAAAAGTCACTGCGATTCCCCCCCAAAAAAAGTTGTGTGTGTGTGCTCTTCCTCCTCCGTTACCTTCATCTGTCTGTCAGCTACTTTCATTCCAGAGTCTTCCACTCCACGGGGCCCTCACTGTGAAACTTTGAACCAAACGCTCCTGGATACAGGTATGAAAAATATTCAATATTTACCGATTACAGCGCATAAAAAGATCACACCAACATTCTTTCTGGGTTTAAAATTCTGATGCAAAATTTTATTTTTGGTAAATGTAATCCTTGTTTTTCTGCAGTTTAAGCCTTGACACATGCTGCCTCGCACACTTATAATATTGTACTCAGCGCTGTCAAACTATATAATACATTCTCCTTATTAAAACTGCAGCATGTAGTTTCTTTTCCCCCCCCAAACACAGATAAATACAGTGCCGATCATATGTAAACAAAATATACAGTATTTGAATAAGAATTTCCATTTTGAATCAAATCCACACTGTGGTTGTAAGATAGACGTGTAAGAGTGTTGGATTGAATTTCTACATGTTTTAGTATTTTTTTTTTTTTTTTTTCGCATAACAGTTTATTCAGTATAAAATTCATATACAAGTGCGGAGATTTGGATGAAATGTTTCTCGTCGTAACTACGTAGAGCGGCTTAGTCGTCACAGACACGCACGCCGGCTGCTGTGATTGATAGATCGAGGACAGTCAATACACACGATTAGCAGCAAACCTAAGGATGGAATGGAAACTACAACGTTCGGCTCAAATGTGCGAAAAAGACGGCGAGCGATTTTGTTGTTCAAACGGGAGCCGCGGCCGTGTGTCATAATCTGACCTGAGTGGATTATGCAGCAGTTGTCTGAATCAACGAAACCAGTGAGGCAGATCCCAAAAAGGAAGACGTGAATCAATCAATATGATGAAGAAAGGGAAAAAAAAAAAGGACGAAGAGGGAAATTAACCCACAGACGATAGAAAAGGAGCTGAGGCCAAAGTTCCATGACAAGAGAAGAGGTAAAGAATGTATTGTATGGTCTCGGATGCGTCTAAAATGAACGGCGTCCTCATCATTCGTCTTCGTCTTCGCTCTCAGACTCTTCTTTTTTCTTCTCAGTGGCCTTGGGGGGGGTGACAGGGGGAGGAAGGTCCAGGCGAGCCCACGTCATGGGCTCCGACTTCTTCATGGCTATCTCGATCTTGGCCGCCAACATGTTGACGGCGCTCTTGCTCGCGTCGATGACCTGTGGGGCGAGTGAGGAGTTTGAGGACAGGACAAATCGGAGAGAGGGTGGAGGCATGTAGAGGGCAGTAGACGGATAGAGGCAGGGGTATCTGAGAGACAAAGATGTAAGAAGTGGAGATGGACAGGGTGGAGAGACAGACACGAGACAGAGAGAGAGAGACAGAGAGAGAGAGAGAGAGAGAGAGAGAGAGAGCGAGAGAGACAGAGAGAGAGAGAGACAGACAGAGAGAGACACAGAGAGAGAGAGACAGAGAGAGAGAGACACAGAGAGAGAGAGACTGAGAGAGAGAGACAGAGAGAGAGGTGTGTAGAGGTGGGTAGAGAGAGAGAGAGGTGTGTACAGGTGGAGAGAGCGAGAGAGAGGTGTGTACAGGTGGAGAGAGCGAGAGAGAGGTGTGTAGAGGTGGGTAGAGGAAGAGAGGTGTGTAGAGGTGGGTAGAGGAAGAGAGGTGTGTAGAGGTGGAGAGAGAGAGAGAGAGAGGTGTTTAGAGGTGTGGGGCTATAGAGAGTCTGAAACGTGACTTACCCCCCATAAACTGATCTTCTGCTCGAACTCCTTCTCCCCCTCAAATATGACGTGGATGTTGAGCTGTAAGACAAAGAACAATCACACGGTGAGTTGATAAACAGGAACAAAGGACACAACCCTGTCGCCCCGCCCCAGCCTGGCTCCGCCCCTCACCGTGGTGCTGTTGGCGTCCACGTAGCTCAGCTCTGGGATGGAGTTCTTGGCGTAGACAGAAACGATGACCTGCGACGCCGTTTGATGCCAGTCAAAACGACACGGGACGACTTTCTTACCCTGCGGGGGACGAGTTTGAGAACCACTGTTGGATTATTGAACACACAACTGCAACGTCAGCCTGACCGAGTCATTTTATCCACCGAGGTGCGAGTGTTCACCGCACACCACTAGATGGAGCCAGAGTCGAGGCTATGTCAAAAATGAGGCTCACCGTGTCTTTTTTGGTCCATAAGTGCGTTCCTTTGACGCAGCCCTCTTGAGACAGGAAGGTGTTAAAGTCGGAGGTTTTCCTCTTACAGCAGCTCCAGTACTTCATTCTGGAAAAAAAACAAAAAAAACCAAAAAAAAACCAATATTAGTCCAAAATAACAGGAAAATACTTCTGTGCACTAAAGCATGAACAGAGTTGTAGTAAACAAAAAATAATGAGCTGACCCTTCGTGGAAAATAGGAAATCCAGCGTGGTACAAGCACTCCTCCGAATTGCTCGCAGGCCCATCAAAGTTCTGCAAAAGTGAAAGATGGAGTTAAGGCACTATGACATTTTAACAAATAACACACACTGTGCGACTCCGGTTAAGGTGGTTCTGCTCTGATAAACTGGACTCCCTCGCCGCAGGTCAAACGTGGAGCCGGACGAGGAAGTCCAAGATCTAACCGTGTCCTCTGGAACAGGGATTTCTTCTGGATCATTACATTTTCTTTCCACGGTGGAATAAAACTATCGTTGGAATACCCAGACTTTGTTGTTGTTTTTTTTTTATTTAATAACATCTCTTCATATTTACCTCTTATGTGTTGGTTTGTCTGCCTGTCGTTATCCGTAACGTTACTTAAAAAGTCCAGAACTGAGTTAAAATTCTGCTATAAAATGGTCTGATGGTGGTTCTGTAATTTCCACCTTTACGTTTTGGCCTAAAGGTTTTGATACGTTTAGTTTTATTTCTTTAGGTCTATCTATATAGGATCAAACACAACAGTTTTCTTAAATATTCCAATTTGTGCCAAATGCGGTTTCATGTTCTCAAAAGTCTCAACATCCTAAAAATAACTACACTACGCGTTTAACCTAAACTTAAACGACATGCTAAGGTTACGGTGTGAGCGTTTGTCTTACCTTGGTACAGCCGCCATTTTTACAGGACGTTCCAATCTTGATCTCATCGCCATCTTCCTCTAGAGAGAGATAAAAACTAAATGAGTGCATTCGATAATGGGATAAGCGGGACAGAAGCCATATCTTTCACTCCGCTGCTAAAAAATGTACGGCCCGTCTTTCTACGAGAAGCGGATGGAGCGCGACGAGCGGACCAAGACGAAGGGGACAAAAGCGAGAGAACCGGGTAAGACGTCTGTCGTCACCTTTCTTTTCTGTGGCGTTGTCGGTCAGCTTCAGCTTCTCCAGAGCCTGCTTCAGGGAGGCGGAGACGTTGTGCTGTAATCTGACCATCGGCTCATCAGCGCTGGAACAAAACGCAGCAGAAAAACAATGGCGGACAAAGTACACAGGGAATAAAAACATATTCTTACCTGAGGATTACACAGTTTAAGAAAAACTAAAGCATTCACTTGAAATAAGCAGGACATTGTTGAAAAGATGCCTAAAAAAATGTATCTGGTACAAACTCATTGCATAGAGAACGTATTTTTTAATTTATTCCACTAAAGTGATGATCTACCGTAAGAGTTTCTTACCTTGGTCTGCAGATCAACTCCTGGGGCCTTGGTGCAGAGATGATATATTCATTAAACTTTGGTCTTTGTTCGTCTGCCTCTTTCTTATCTCCCGACGATTTCACTTCTGGCTTCACCGGCTCCGGGGGCTTCTCTTTGTTGTGTGGTCCCTTTGTGCAGCCCTGCGGCCACAGACAAACACAGAGTGAGATTACTTTGTCTCGTTGAACAAGGTGTTTGACGTCAAAAAGAGGAGAAGATGAAAAATACTTCAGACTGACGTGAAAAAGACTTACAGCGATGCTGAGGAAGTCAGAGAAGTCGGTGGTTCTTCTCTTACAGCAGGACCATCCCTGTAAAGGGTTAAACAGATACAGACTACGGTCAGTACAGAACAGTGGACAGACAAACGGATGGATAGAGAGGGATGGAAAGAAGGACAGAGCGAGACGGTGAGAAAGAGTAAGAGAGATGGTAAGAGATGTGAGATGGAAAGAGGGAGGGAGATGGAGAGAGAGAGCGGGAGAAAGAGAGAAATGTAAATAAAGAAAGAAAGGGAGAAATGTAAATAAAGAAAGAGAGAGAAAGACGGAAAGAGGGGGTGGAGAAAGGCAGAGATGAGATGGAGAGATGACAGGGAGAAAGAGAGAGGGAGTGATGAAAGAGGGAGATGGAGAAAGAGAGATGAGATGGGGAGATGAGAGGGAGAAAGAGAGAGGGCGATATGGAGAAAGAGATATGAGATGGGGTGAGAGAGGTGAGAGAGAGGGAGAGATGGGGTGAGAGAGATGGGGAAAGAGAGGGAGGGAGAGATGGAGAGAAAGTGAGAGAGCTGGAAAGAGAGAGATGAGAGAAAGAGGGAGATGAAAGAGAGAGGGAGATGGGGAAGAGAGATGGATAAAGGGAGGGAGATGGGGAGAGAGAGCGATGGAGGGAGAGATGGATAAAGAGAGAGGGCGATGGGGAGAGAGAGAGAGATGAGAGAGAGCAGGAGAAAGATGAGAAAGATGAGAAAGAGACAGATTGAGGAAGAGAGATGGAGAGTGGGAGATGGAGAAAGAGAGAGATGGAAATAAAGAGAGAGATGGAAATAATGAGATAATGAGAAGGATGGGGAAAGAGAGAAAGGGAGCGAGAGCGAGAGGACGACAGACAGATAGATAAATAGAGAGATAACGTGGTGAGAAAAATATGCTCCAACAAGTAAACATCTCACTGCCCAGAGTGTAAAAGAAAGAAAAGTAAAGGGCAGCAAAGTAAATACGGGTATGAAGATAAACAGGAAGTGCTGAAGTGTCAGTGTGAATCATAATAAGAAGGCAGAGACACAGGATGGTGTTATGTGGAGCGGGACGGGGACAGGAAATACTGATAGTACTCATAATGATGGGATACAAGAATAATAATGTACTGTATCATAATAATACACAATATAATAATAAGTATGCATTTCCATTCATTTTACCTTCAGGGCATCGTGGAATACAGGGACTCCTGGGTGGAAAGTGCATGAGTCTGTGGAACGGAAACAAACAAAAGAATTGACAACCGATTAATTATCACAGGAATTCTAACGTGTTGTCGTGCAGAGTAACTACACGAGAGAAATAAACTTCACCGCTTACACACTGGGCAGAATATAAATTATTCATTTTGGTGGGGGAAAAAAAACACACACACACACACACTTCTACTTTCTTATCAGAGTGGGAAGTAAACTTGTAGACAACATGTACAACAAAGATGTTTTTCTGTAGCAACACATTCTGAGAGTCAACAAGCATTAATCCTCAGACACTTTCATCCGTTTTCTGGGTAATCATCGTCAACATGAGTCGGTCTATTAAGCTTTTGAAACAGAGATTTAAATGAAAAAAGAAACAACAAAAGTCAAACCACACTATCAGAGCCTATGACTCTGCTCCTTTTATCGTCATTTTTTCTTGTTTTCGTTATTGTTTTGTTATTTTTAGCTACTGGATGACTTGAATTTCCTTCGGGATTCATAAAGTATCTATCTGTCTTTCTGTCTGTCTCTCTGTCTATCAGAGGGACAAACGAAACAACGTTGCCGTTCTCAGGAGGATCTTCAACAAACACCGCACGCCCGTGTTCTTCACAACCCAGCGACACGCCAACACAGAAACTGGTCCACCCGGGAGACACACGCACACCCAAACACAAGAAAGGTCATTCGGTGTACGCAGTCCACAGCAGTGAGGAATGTGGAGCCGTATAGATCGGAGAAACCAAACAATAATTAAACAAACGCATGGCCCAACACGGGAGAGCCAACGCCTGAGGACAAGACTCGGCAGTCTATCGACGTCTGAAAGACAAGCGGACACTCCTTCAAGGACAACAACGTACACATTTTGGAGAGGGACGAGTGAAGAGGCTGTCTACGTAGAAGTTAAATATAGTCTGTACGTCTCATATTCCATTATAATATTGTGCAGAACACTGGACACTTTGTACATTTTGACACATTTCAGTACTTTCGGTCTCATATTGAGGTTCATTCTGTCGTTTGTCATTGAACTGTTTTACATCAGACTGTTTTGTTTTTTTTATTCAAATCTTATTTCTGTTTTTGATCTCTTTATCGTTCAACTGTTTCTGATCTTGTTTCTGTTTTTGATATTGATCTTGTATTGCTGCTGTAACAAAGGAATTTCCCCTTGGAGATGAATGAATAAATACAGTAATATCTATCTACCAATCAATCAATCAATTTATAAGCAGAAAAACCATCTCTAAAGAGAAGAAAAGCCCTAAGACACCATCTATAACCCACTACAATGCTGTCTTATCATTCCTTTCCAGGAGACATGACACCTGCACTCATGTGATCCCAGGAGGCCTAACAAGCCGAGCAGTATCAATGACCCAGACTAAGGCCCCACAGGGGTTAAAGACCTGGGACTCCCCACCAGTCAGTTAAAACTTAAGGAGCCTCTCGGATGACAGGCAAAACAACTTCAAGTATCTCCTATCACGTCCAGGTGCACTCGATTTAACCCCTTTAGGATACAACAGTACACTTTGTCCAATGCTCACAATTAACGCCACCCACTTCCTGCAAACAAAAACAAAAATACTTACTGCCTTATTATGTATGCAAATTAGACAAAAACTTGAAAATCAAGCATTCAACTTACTTTCACTGATAAGAAACACAGAGCTTATGACAATGTCATTTTAAAAACGGCAAAGCGAGCGTGGTTGGTTTATTGTGCATTCAGCTGGCACCTTTGATATTTTCAGCAGCATAAAATAAGCGCCTCTAAAGGTTTTCTTCACAATGCGCTCCAGAAGGGGGCCAAGCTTTTGACTTACGAGAAAAAAGTCAAAGGATGGCGATCTCTTTATAATAACAATAACACGACACAGAAGGCAGTGGCCTTTATGTAATTGGATTCCAAACCTGTTCAAATGTATTATTAACGTCCTCAACTGAGGAGATGTCTGGGGCAAACATTTTAGCTATTAAAGATCAGATTAAAGTCACTCTGTCCTCACCTCCACATTTCTTAAACTGAGCTGTTTCATGGTGGACGGGCAAAACTGCTCTGTTGGCATTGCTTATGCTGATTTATTTGACACTAATTTACACATTTTTGAGAAAAAGAGACAGAGTACAATTCAAAAAAAATACTAAAATACTGCCAGGCCAGACTGTCAAGTTTCTTCAGTGAAGCCGATGGTTTGATATTAGCATAAGAATCTTTCAGGACTTTGCAACGATTAGATAAAAGAACAGTAAAATGTGGGGAAATAGGCTTAAAAAAGGGACATTTAAGACAGCATGTATACTACAATTGATGCATACTACAGCAAATTTATTTAAAGGAAATCACTAATGAGTATAAACAAGAACGTTATAATGCAGACTTTTTACAGGGACAACTAGAAGAATCATACTGGAGCGGTTGGATGCACACAAGTGTTAAATCTGGCATTCATGAAGTGCTTTCGAGATTTCAAAATTTCACAATATAGCCTAAAATTTTGAGATATTAATACTAATTTTAGTTACTCTGACCTTTGATAGCCTGTTAACGTTGTCTCCGTTGTGGCAGTTAGACTTTTGAGGTCAATGACATTTGAGGTGGAAAGTATAGAGCAAATACTCGTGGTCAATACTGGCGCCGCAAACTGTTAATGTGTAAATTGAACAATTCCTTGGACAGACACATTGTTTATGCAAGTCTGGCTCATAAAACACACCTCTCATGACATCACAAAGATCTTTTTCCAATTATTGATACAACCTCCAAAATCTCAACATGTTGTCTAGTGTCCCCATGACAAAACAAATAGACAGATTACTGTTACAAAATCGATATATTACTACTACCAGTACATCTTAGAATGTAACCCAGAAAAAAAATACGCATTCACCAGTCAACCATGATACTTATACATCAAAACACGAGTAACGTTTGCTGAACCACTGTGGAACAATAGCTGTAAGCTAAAACTTGTCATTGTGATGTGGACAACACAGAAGGTCACACAGATGCGCAAGAAAGTGACAGAAACTTTACACCGCTAACGGTGCACCCCGTCCGGGATGACAGCACGGAGCAGCCGGAACGCCACTTTCCATAACCGTCAAAGTTCACCGGCAGACGGTGGCGTTAAGTGCTTGGTTGACTTGGTTAAAGCCCAGAAATCCTCGTACTTCACCAGTAACACACGTAAACAGCAGCGGAATGAATGAAGCTAGCGTAGCGTTAGCCACAGCTAGCACAACAGGCCCACGAGCGGTAGAAAATTCCAGAAAAAAAAAATGTTAGCTAGCAAGGAGAAGTGTTCGGGGTTAACTCACCGGCGGGGTTATTGTCCGGTTCAAACCGCTGTCCACAGCCTTTGTTGTAACACAACACCGACATAGTGGTGGTGGTAAAAGTAAAAAAAAAAAATATGTCCTCGGAGTGGAATTGAAGCGAAGTTTTTGGGGTTTTTTTTCCGCTAGCGTGGGTTCAGAACGTCCGACGAACAGTCGAGTCTGCTGTGCATTTCAAAGGCGGCGTGCCGGCCGGGGTTCGCGTCTCGCTCGGGGAGGACCACGTGACCGATGACGTCGGAACGCTGCGCAGCGGGACGGCGTCGGGTCACGTGACCGGCTTTGGTTTGAACGAGGAGCGTTTTGAGATTCAGTGAGATTCAACCGCGTTTTAGTGGCACAAAAGCAGCGTTGGGGAAGATTTTGACCAATATTAGAATAACCACATATTTCTAATAATCTGCGCGTATGTCACACGAAACAATCTGTACGTATCCTCTGTCCGACCAGTTTTGAATGTCATTATTTCCTAATAAATAAACAAACTTTGATTAATTAAACTTTGCTGCATCCTGTTGTCCTGTTGTTTATTTTGATTTCTACTGAAATGCCCAATTCTTCAAAAAAAAACACCGAAAATACCGGAATGGTTGGATTTATACGAAAGCCAAAAATCCAGAATAAAGGGAATAAAGGCGAAAAAAATCCATATCTTAAAAAGTAAGTAAGGGTTATTACAAGGTTAGAAGATTTCTTAAGGATTGTGGATTGATTTTAATGATCGATATCTCTAATATCCATTTGCCTTAACGTGTACTCGATTACCAATTAATTTACAAGCGCTTAAGAGGTTAATCCCCATAAATCAAACACCCTCTCCGCCCTCATGACACCCGGGATAATCTTAATGAATTAGTTAGTAATTTATTAATGTCACAATCTAAAAAAAAGAATCATTATAATTTGAATAGCACGTTTCACGCGATGAATACAGAGTGCCTTTAAATTAGTGGGGAAAATAATAGGCAAAAAACAATATAAATGGACTCTTTAAAAAGGGGATTGATTAAATAATTTCACACAAAAAGAGTCTCATTAAAATCAACGAACACATCAACAAATCTTCATTAATAGTTGAACTCTCGTCACACCTGAGTGTCCCCGTCGCTTCATGCAGTACGCCATTTCGACCAGCAGAGGTCCCCCTTGCGCACCGAAGCTTCGAATTACAAAAACAGTTATTAACACAGTGGTTCTCAATGGTTCAAAAGACCCTCATTTGGCCGTTACTCTGAATTTGCAGCTGACGTTAAAAACACACACACACACACACACACCAAACAACAGCGTGTGTTCGCGGGAGAGAATCGCCTCCGTTGCCTCGAACGTCTCCGCATCAGCCAGACGCGCCACACTTCCGGATGTTTTCGGCTCTTCCCGGCCAATCTCCGATTCTCCGCGAGCGAGTCCAGCCCGAGCATCACCACGTCCATCCCGCAAGTCCCGCAACTGATGCCGAAACTTCCATCAAACAGCAGCTTCTTCTCATTCTCCCAGACCTTCGCACCCACACCAAACGCCCGTCTGGGTGCTTCACGCTGACTGTGTCAGAATCGGGCACCCATGGGTGACACTATTCAGGTCCATGTAACTGGGGCAACAGCCATGTAGTTTTCACGAGGATGGTGATGATCGCAGCCACTAGACAACTGCCTGTCGGGGATGTGCACATGGATTTTTGTGTGGGACATTTTTTTCTCTCTCTCTCTCTGACATGGGAAGATGAAGGATGTACTTTGGCTGATTACAGATGTTTCCTCCTGAAGGTAAAGCTGCCATATTTTCTAAGTCAAATGTACTGTTTGATGCCTGAATTAAGTGGGATTTTGCAGAGAGAGAGACAGAGAGAGAGAGAGAAAGAGAGACGAGATGCACCCAGGATCTCCCAGGACATTCTCTCTCTCTCTCTCTCTCTCTCTCTAGGGAATGCACTCTGAATGCTGATAATTGGTGCAGAAGATTTCACTATCTCTCTTATTATAGGTATCGCCCGTGGGCTATGCATTTATACGTTTCAGGTTATTCCGTTTTCTTTCCTTTTGGCTTCACTGGAAGTTTTCTGGAACGGGATACACACGGCAGAGAAAGGTTAACCGCCACAAGAGCAGGAGATAGTCAAAGTTTTTGAGACGTGATTCCTAAGTAGGCCACCTCGTTTTCGCTTTTCTCGTTCTGTGTCACTTACCAAGGTGCGAGGGACACTTTTGCTCAGTTTGGGACGACCTGACGCGCCCGGTTTCTAGTTCATCACGTTGGCCTCAATCGGCAAGGTCTCCTGTAAGTGATCATCATAAAATTGTTATTAACCCTACAGAGTCTGGAGGCAGTTTCCGCCTTCATGGAGTGAATGTATGTATTTCTGCCATATGTGTGAACAACAACAACATCAAGCATGAAGATTTCTTCTCCTTTTTTAGTGTCAATCTTCTAGAATCCGTCCACGTTGCTAATTTTCGCCACAATTCAAAGTGTTTCCGCGATTATCTCCCCAACAGTCGAGGACTATTTTTAGGTCCTCTTCCCTCTCAAATTTCCAAACATGAATCAACGTAAGAAATATATTACATACACTTAACGCAATTTCTTCAATCACGGAGCATTTGGTAAAGTAATATTTCAGCCGACACATGAAAGCCCAGCAAAACGAGCAATTTGAAGAAGGCAACAGATGAGCGATAACGACGGTGTCCGATCCCGGTTATTATATTTGATGATGTGAGATCCGCCACAGAGCTTGTAGTTTACTCAAAGATTTCCACGTCTCTCCCGCCTGCAGAACGTGTTCAGATTTTTCCTGTCCCGGAGGCAGTTTTAATCAAAATGAGCTCATCTTTTGAAAATGAGGTGAGGAGTTGTCTGTGTGCTCTGTCACATCGAAGCTTTTTTTTTTTTTTCCTTGTTATTCTTCCCACATCGCAGGGTGACTGAGCGATGGAATAGAGATGAAGCAATATCTCCGGGACATTATGATTCCTCTGCCCAGCTTCTCTCTTCTTCTCCACTTCCTCCACTTCTTCCTGCTCCTCTGTTGCCCACCGAACTCCGCCTATTTCCCGCAACCACCCAGGGTCATACAGGGTCTGCTGCTCTTCACCCAGCCGGTCTACAACGCGACCGTCTTCGAGAACTCCGCGGCGGGAGCCTACGCCGCGAGCGATGTCAAAATGGGCATCGTTCTTTGGCCCCCTCGCTCTTTGGACATTAAATACACCATCGAGTCCGGAGACAGCGAGGGGATCTTTGAGGCGGAGGACTTTGTCGTGGGAGACTTTTGCTTCCTGCGTATACGCACAAGCGGAGGCGGCGGTGTCATTCTGAACCGTGAAGTGCAAGACAATTACACGCTTACAGTGAAAGCATCCGCCCATGAAGGTCAAGAGGCTTTAGTCACTGTTTGCATCAAGGTTTTGGACACCAATGATCTCCGACCTCTCTTCTCCCCGACCTCCTATTCGTTTTTCGTTCCCGAGAGCGCCCCTTTGGGCGCGATCGTCGGGCAGGTGACGGCCACAGATGCCGATGTGGGCTCCAATGGAGACTTCTACTACTTCTTCAAGGACAGAGTGGAACTTTTCGCCGTCCACCCCACCAGCGGGGTCATCACCCTCACAGGCCAACCCAGGACGGGGAGACAAGAGCGATTCGAGCTGGAGGTTCAGGTAGTTGACAGAGGGATGAGACTCCACGGCAACGACGGCATCAGCAGCAGCGCGCGACTGGTTTTAACGGTCACCCAAGTCAATGAATTTGCGCCGGTTCTCAGCGCGGTTGCTGTCGATCCATCGTGGGAGGACGTGGACCCGGTCTACGCTATCCTAACGGTGGAGGACAAAGATGAAGGAACATCTGGCGATATAGAGTGGGTGTCAATCATCGACGGCGACCCCCTAGAACAGTTTGTAGTAGATCGATCGCCTGCCGGTAACGATTATTGGGTTAAAACATCAGAATTCATAGACTGGGATAAATCCCCGTATGGATACAACCTAACCCTCCAGGCTAAAGATCGGGGTACACCGCCCAAGTTTTCGAACACTCAGGTTGTTCAACTGCTGTTTAAAAAGCCAGAGCCGGCGGTGGTGAATTTTGAGAAAGATGTTTATGTTGTCAAGCTGAGTGAAATCGCTCCCCCAGGCACCGTTGTAGAGGCGGTGAAAATCTATCCAGTTCCTTTGAGTGTCAATTACAGCTTCAGCTGCATCCCTGATCCAGTATACTTTGATATAAACCCTTTGACTGGGGTTATTGTAACCACGAGGCAGCTGATAACGCGATCGCAGGACGTTCTGGAGGTAGAAGTCACTGAGATTATCAGCCGGCAACAAACGCGAGTCCAAATCACCGTGGAGGACGCCAACGACAACAAACCCACGTTCAGCAGACCATCGTACGATGTTGCTGTCAACGAGAGTTTACCCGTTGACACCGTCATTCTCCTTGTGTCTGCCGTGGACGCAGACAAAGGAGAGAACGCGCGCATCACCCATATGATCAGCGGCGCGCAGTTTGTCCCGTTTGCCATTGACCAGCAGACGGGCGAGGTGAGGATCACCAGAGACCTGGACTTTGAGGTATCACGGGAAAGCTACAATTTCTCGGTGCGGGCCTCCGATTGGGGTTCGCCGTACAGAAGGGAGAACGAAGTCAACGTCACCGTTCGTCTCATCAACATCAACGACAACCAGCCACTTTTTGAGAAGGTGTCTTGCAGGGGGATGATAAGTCGGGACTTTCCTATCGGCCAGACTTTTGTCACTCTGTCCGCCGTAGACGTGGACGAACTGGGACCGGTGAAGTACGCGATTCTGTCTGGGAACGAGCTGGACTACTTCCATCTAAACCCAGATTCTGGGGCTCTGTCGTTGAAAAGATCCGTAGCGGTGGATAGCGTAAAAAGCGCGATATTCAACCTGAAAGTTGTGGCGACAGACGGCGAGCTGTTCTCCGAGCCGACATTCGTGAACGTGTCTGTGGTGAGGAGTCGGATGCCCCCCAACGGGTTCAGCTGTAAGGACACCAGGGCGGCTGAGCGATTGGCTGAAAAAATGCTCGAAAAAGCCTCCGCTATGGCTCGGACACGAGCGGACGAAAGCTACCAAGACGTTTTCTCTGTCAACCAACAGGCGCCGCAGTTCGAGGCCTTACCAACAAGTATCCTAGTGAGAGAGGACCTCACTGTTGGCGCTGATGTATTTCACGTGAGGGCGCGCGACAGCGACGCGGGCTTCAACGGGCTCCTTCTCTTTGCGATATCGGGTGGAAACGAAGGGAACTGCTTCAACATCGACATGGAGAGCGGGTTGATGAGTATATTTCAGCCGCTCGACCGCGAGTCCACGGACCGCTATTTCCTGAACATCACCGTCTACGATCAGGGTTTACCCCCGAAGTCAAATTGGAGAATACTAACAGTGATCATCGAGGACGCAAATGATAACGACCCTCAGTTCTCCCAGGACAGCTTCTATGCAGTTGTTTCGGAAAACGCAGTCGTTGGTATGGAGGTCATCACCGTCACTGCATCGGACAGAGACACTGGAAAAAACGGTCAGCTGTCGTACATACTGCTGACCAGCGTCCCCCAGTTTGGCATTGACAGAGAGACCGGGAGCGTCTTTGTGGCGAGCCTCTTAGACAGGGAAGTGAGCCCAAGGTTCAGCTTGACGATTGAGGTGAGGGACAAGGCAGAAAGAGGCACCCAGAGGTCCGTGGTGACCACCGTCATCATCATCGTGGACGACGTCAATGACTGCGCGCCGACGTTCCTCCCGAGTAGCTATCGCGCTCTAGCGCTGGAGGACCTCCCGCCGGGGGCCGTGATCACCTGGGTGCAGGCTGAGGACCCAGACTTGGGCCCAGGAGGACACGTCCGATACTCTCTGATGGACGACTTCAACGGCACGTTCGAGGTAAGCCATTCGTCTCTCTGCCTCATTATTTGTCTCTTACCTTCTGATGCTCCGTTTTGTAACATAAAATTGACCGAAACATTATGCCCATCATCAGGAGAACAAGGGTACAAGAACAAAAGTGCTGTTGCAGACAATTTCGGCCATTGTGTGGGATTGTTTTTGTTCAGGTGGATGCTGTGACCGGGGTACTGAGGGTCGGGAAGGAGCTGGACTTTGAGAAACAGCAATTCTTCAACCTCACGGTGCTGGCCGAGGACAGAGGCGTGCCTGGCCTCAGCTCTCAGACTTTTGTAGAGGTGGAGGTGAGTAAAGCACACACACACACACACACACACACACACATGCCGGTAGACACACACACACATAAATAAAATCGCAGCCATAAGGTGGATGGTCCAGATCTGACTTATTGGCCAAACGTTTAAGTCAACTCTTGTGTCTGAATCAAACACACTCGCTCACGCACGCGCTGTGCTATCTCCACCCGGGTTTGGCCAGCGCACAATTACGAAGATGGACGATTATTATCGTTTCCATATTTGGGTTTTTGTGGCTTTGCAGTTTCAATTCCTCTAAGGG
>OMNV01011340.1:20560-34063 GCA_900303265.1 Brotula barbata | reverse complement strand
AGTTGTAACATGGGACAGTTGTAACATGGGACCTTGTAACATGGGATGGTTGTAACACTGGACAATTGTAAAATGTAACAGTTGTAACATGAGGCCATTGTAACATGGGACAGCTGTAACATGGGATGGTTGTAACATGGGACAGTTGTAAAATGTAACAGTTGTAACATGTGACAGTTGTAACATGAGACCATTGTAACATGGGACCATTGTAACATAGGTCAGCTGTAACACTGGACGACTGCAACATGGGATGGTTGCAACATGGGACAGTTGTAACGTATGACAGTTGTAACATGGGATGGCTGTAACATGGGACAGTTGTAGCATGGGACAGTTGTAACATGGGACAGCTGTAACATGGGATGGCTGTAACATGGGACGGTTGTAACATGGGATGGTTGTGACATTGGACAGTTGTAACATGGGACTGTTGTAACTTGAGCCCATTGTAACTTGGGCTGGTTGTAACATGGGACCATTGTAACACCATTGTAATTATTTATATTTTCGACTTGTTATAACCGTCCCTGTACATTGGGATGGTTGTAACAGTGGAGTGATTGTATTGAAATCAATTTTGCAACCTGCACATATTTTATAAAACCACATAAAAACATTGTTCAGCTGTTGACACACTGAGGTCTATAATATAGCAAATTGGTTTTTGCAGTGTAAATTGTCTCTGATTTATAGTGAAAATTGTCTCACAGCTGTCCCTGGTCTTCCCTGCTGCAGAATGCCAGAGTTGCCAGGGACACTTAAGCAAAAGAGAGGATTAAGAGCCTTTTTTTACTCAGCATTTTCCATCCATTTATGGATATAAAACCACAAATCAATCCACCAAATGAGGAAACACTGAAAGGCTAACATAACACATTAAAAATGTTCTAAGTTCAACAGACGATCATTTTTTTCTACTCATTTTCTCACTCTCGCCTCACTTTAAAGGTTTTTTTTGGGTGTTTTTTGTAAGGAAAGGTAGATGGAGTAAATCCGGCCCCCTTGTCTGATGCACCCTGTTACATCATCACATGGTAGGATGCTGCACTAAGGGCCTCTCCGGGTAGAAAAGTCCATTAGGATGTGTGTTCCATCGGATTCCTCTGGGTATGTTTAATGCAAAAGCTACGCTCCAACCTCGTCCCTGTGATAGTACTTTGATGATGTCATTGTTTTTTCGGCATACACCAACATCACTTGCGCTCGTGTTTGAACATTTCCAGTCTTCATTCATGAAAAAGTCGCAGCGCCTCTCACACGAGAATTCATGAAGGATGTTTGAAAACAAACAAGGACTTTACATCTAAAACCAGGCTGCATATTTGAAGGAACCTGATCAGAGTGCAGTCTGTCCACTCAGGTCTACCCCTGACCTATAAATACATGGAGTGGTACTTAAAAATCATACAATCCAGAATGAATCCATGGTAAATAAGCAGTAGTATTAGCAGTACTGAGACGCTTTGTTTGCTGGTGTTCTGGTTGTCTCACTCGAGGAGCACTCAAATACTCAAATACTCAAATACTCAAATAATCAAATACTCAAATACTCACAGTACTCACAGAGCTGAATCACACAGGGACTAAAGGAAGACTGTGGCAGGCTGTCAGCAGGAGAGAGACAAAGGGACAGAGAGACAGGGGGACAGTGAGAAAGGAAAACAGTTAGACAGAGGAACAGTGAGACAGGGGGACAGTGAGACAGTGGGACAGAGAGACAGTGGGAGAGGGGGACAGTAGGACAGTGAGACAGTGGGACAGAGGGACAGTGAGACAGGGAGAGAGGGAGACAGTGGGAGAGTGGGACAGTAGGACAGTGAGACAGTTAGACAGTGGGACAGTGAGACGGGGGGAAGTGAGACACTGAGACAGTAGGAGAGAGAGACAGTGGGACAGTGAGAGAGTGGGACAGTGGGACAGAGGGACAGTGAGACGGGGGGCAGTGAGACACTGAGACAGTAGGAGAGAGAGACAGTGGGACAGTGAGAGAGTGGGACAGTGGGACAGTGAGACAGTGAGAAAATGGGACAGAGAAACAGTGGGACAGTGAGACAGGCGGACAGTTAGACGAGGACAGTGAGACAGGGGGACAGTGAGACAGTGGGACAGTGAGACAGTGGGACAGTGGGACAGTAAGACAGTGGGACAGTGGGACAGTGAGACAGTGAAACAGTGGGGCAGTGGGACAGTGGGACAGTTGGACAGCGAGACAGTAGGACAGTAAGACAGTGGGACAGTGGGACAGTGGGACAGTGGGACAGTGGGGCAGTAAGACAGTGAGGTTTTTCCAGACCCATGGATGGCTGGAGATATACCCTTTCTGCTCCAGGCTCCATTCCAGTTCATTTTTGCAGCGAGCGTCACGGCAGCTAGACTTCTGCTTGTAAGAATGATGAAAAATACAACAAGACGTGGGCGTGAGTGAGCTCAGCCTGGGCTCCTGTACATTACTAAATGAAATACCACATTGAAATTTAACTCTAAATGTCCTTCAGCATTTCAGAAAAGGAAATATTTCATTTTTTTAGTTTCCAGTCTTTTGTGGAAAAAATGGTACATTCAATGCTCTGACTGACTGCTTTTAATTTTCCCTCCAGCTGCAGAGAGAGAGAGAGACTACGGACTTTAACTGTTCATCTGTGTTTTCATGCAAGCAGACCAAGTAAAAAGAATGTTAACAGATAACCGGCTCTCAATAAGTCAACTTTAAATGTTTACTGAGCGGTACAAAGAGCAAATCCACATTTTCGTTTACGTCGACTTGTGTTGATTCTCTATTAAACAGTGATTGGATATCAGATTAATCAGTCATAGAACTGCATCGTCTAGAATAGAGAGCACACTAATAAAATCAACGTAAACGAAGGGCGGAATCATGTGTTGCATTTCATGGTGATAAGTCAGTTATGTGATTTGCACATTGCAGAGAAACTTTAAATTCAATTCAATCAAAGCTTAAAAAGACAGTGGAGCTCGAGAAATTCTAGATTGAGCTGTGCAGCATCTCAATGATTTCAATTTGAGTCTTGATTTGATTTGATTGTCATCATTTCTTTTCATATATCTTATTAATGTTATATAGCCTGTGTGGTGATAACATTTTCTCTTTTGTGACACACATATGACATGAGTAGGTGTCTCACCCTGTCTTACAGCACATTTAAGTTTAATTTATTACAGTTTATTATATTGATTTTGAGTTCATAAAAAAACAAAACACCATCGTTTCTATTGCCTTTAAGTTTTTCTTTTTTCAAAATTTCTCACTTTTCAACAGCAACAGAAAGCTAACAAACAAAGTAAAAGAAAAACAAAGACACACACACACACACACACACATACACAGAAAACAAACAAAAGAGAATACAGAATTTTAAAAAGTGCTCATTTGTATTTTGCCTACTATTTTGCCACCACAGGGTTTGCAACCTTGACTATATATAAAAAAACAACACAATCTTTTGGCTTGGAGCCGTAAGTCATATTTGAGCCTTATAATGAAGGTAGAACAAGCTATTAAGTCTGAATTTTCCCATCAACATCACTGATATCTCTAAACGAGCATTCAGTAATGTTTTTGTCCCAATGGTTCCATCAGCAGGATCAGCACCTTGGAGAGTGTCTTTCATGGTTACCACCTGACCTGAGGCTACTCTGCAATGGGATACTTAGGATCATTTGGTGCTTTAACTTTGCATTTCAATGACAATAAAATTATGTTTTTAACTACCTTAAAGATAACTGTTTACATTTTTGTTATTTTTATTGTGTGATGTTTATTACCAACAAAACACAAAATAAACATAAAGAAATCCACTGGCAATGTGTGCAAATGGGTAAAATAAAAAGATGATTACTTTGATAATATATAAAACATATAGCAAATTTGAAGTCCTTAAGATTCCAGTTGTGTGACGGCATATTAGGGCCACTATATTTAAAAAAAATAAATAAATACAGAGCCGTAGTCTATGAGATTACAAAGTGGAAAATTTTCACGAAAAAAATATTGAAAAACACACACACACACACACACACCACTGTAAGCACAAAAAAACAAAAGAATAAAAAACCCAATACAGAGTAAAAACAAGGCCCTATGCTTTATTCTAACTTAATAAATGAACAATCCATATTGCTCAAGCTCTCCACCTTTACCCTATGGGGACTTAATTAATAATTGAAAATAAAAACAACATGTGTTCACCTTTATCCCACTTCACTTGAAATCAATTTATAACTGTCTGAGAAGTGGTACAGTTCCATTTTTTACATTACCGTTACCTATGACGGCTTAGGTGCTAAGGTGATCGCCTAGTGATTGAAGCGTTGCCGGTTTGATCCCTGGCTCCACCATGTCGAAGATCCCTGAGCAAGACCCTAACCCCAAATTGCTCCCGACAAGCAAGTGGGTTCCATGGTTACCTTGGCTGTCGGTGTATGAATGGGTAAATGTGAGGCAAAACATTATAAAAGCGCTTTGAGTGGTCTCCAGACTAGAAAAGCGCTATATAAATACATTCCATTTACCTATGTACCCACCTACCTACATACCTACCAACCTACCTACGTACCTACCCACCTACCTACCCACCCACCCACCTACCTAACATATAACAGATGACTTATTGATGCATGTTCTCTGTTAACAATTTGACTATTGATTGAGCGTGGCCTCCACTTTCCTGAGATACAATTGGTGTGCTGTGACAGTATTAGGTTGTCCCACAGGTATCTCCAGTATCTCTGATATAAGTATAAATATAAGTAAATATAACCTACATCACGATATCACCCCATTCCATCTCTTCCTTAACCTGTTGGATCCTTCTATTGTTCTGTTCCCATTTATTTTACAAAAAAATCTGTTTTTCCACCATGTGTTTTTTGTGGTGCAGCGAGTGAGTCAATCTCTCTCTCTCTCCCTATCTATCTATCTCTCTTCCAGATAGTTTATTCTTTTTTTTCGCTTGCATCTCTCTCAAAGCTTTCAGATCTGGTATTACGATCTGACCTGAGCTATCCAAGCTCAAGGGTCAACTCTAAGCACATTTTTCCACATCTGGCGGAAAAATGCGCCTTCAGGAATGCATCCTATGATGAAATCTCACTTCCTTGCTCCTTATGCAAATAAACACGTAGATCTTGTCTTGCGGTGTTTTATTTTATGTTGGCATTGCAGTACCATAGTTTTCTGTTTGCATGAATAAACCCCCTGCTTGCTCCCTCCCTGTCTCATAAACACAGTCAATCACATCCTTTGATAATGGAACGAGCTACGACTGACACGCAAACAACAACAGGAAAAGACTTACAACGTGGCTTGAATAACACTTATTGGCTTTTTATGGACAAAACTTCTACTCCAATTACAGTAACTTTACAACCCATGCAGACCTGACCACCTCTGAATGTGGTCTTTTGTAGATTCAGAACATTGTTTAAATTCTGACTTCAAATCCTTAATTGTGTTAGTAATTTCTTCTTTTATGCTCAACATAAACTGCTTCTGACCTCCATGCTTGCCATTGTTTTGTTGTTTGGTAAATGGACTGAATTTCTTTTATCCAAAGCTCTTTACAGTGTTTGCCTCACATTCACCCATTCACACACCGTGAGCCCAGGTAACCACGCAAGGCCCACTTGCTTGTCGGGAGCATTTTGGAGTCAGGGTCTTCGCTCAGGGACCTTCGAGATGTAGGAGCGAGGGATCAAACCGGCAAACCTATGATCAGTAGGTGATCACCCTTAACCCCCTAAGACATGCAGCCCGTTTATTTGCTTCTTGCGTCTGAGCATAAGTTCATGCCAGCTTCATCCAAAATGTAACCAGCTACCTTATCATCTCTATTTTTCTGAGATGTCATTTAAAATAACATGTTTGTGGGGGCATCCTGCAACTCACACCGCTATCTCTCGGATTTGTTCAATCAGAAGTTGAAGCAGAGGAGCGCCATTTCTTTTTGTAGTAATGGATTACATTATATAAGAAAAACCCTGAAGTCTCTGAGGAAAAACGAAATGGGTTGTGATCTAAGTCAGGACCACATTTAAAAGCCCTGAGTAGGGCCTTGATCCATATGCATGTGGGCCCCAAGGGACAACGGCAGCCGTGCCACGGGGGAAGAATTCTGTGCACTGCTCATACTCTGCTCAAAAAATAGAAGGCAAAAAGCACTCAGAGCCGTGAAACAAAATAGATATTCAGACAGCAAAACCCAGCAAATATGATCAGCGCAATAAAAAATAAAAATAAAAAAGGCTGAAAGCTCTTGCAGCACTATGCAGTCATCATGTGGGTTCACGTTTCAAACAAACATATTGAGCGTTTGGAATTTGCAAATGCAAAGAACTCGGAGGAATGAACACGGCAAGCGCCTGTCTGCTCACAGTGTAACATTCATGGGCGTGCTCATATGTCACATGCATGCATAATTTCCCTTTTCCATTGTGCTGTAACGGCTTTCCAGAGCAAATAATCCTGTACATCAGTATACACACTGCATATTTAAACAAGGACTAGAAGACAGCCGCTTCATGGAAGATGTACTGTATCTTTGCAGACGTTATTTCATCAGTGAGACTGGCAGCTGCAGACTACAAAATTTCAGTTCTCTGAACAGCCGGTCTCAAAATTGCTCTGTGATGGAGGCTGTTGCATCCTTCATCTCCACCATGTATCGTTACAGGTGAAGAAGAATCAGAGGAAAGCCAGCTACTGTATATAGCAGGATGGATGAATGTTACTGATATCCTCTGTCTACCAGAAAGCAATGTATTTACTCTTTTAGAATCAGATGTTGTGTACAGATGATTTAAAGGAAGCCACCACCTCAGCTGATGTCAAAAAGACAGAATAAAAACAGTTGAAGAGAATGCCTTATTACCCTTCTGTGTATAGAAAACCAGACCCTTTTTGTGTGTAAACTGAGACCTATAAGTGATATCGCTGCTTTAGATTTGTACACCAGCACATCGTGACTTCATTCTATTTAAAATCAAAGCTTTGGTTAGCCAAGTGGTCAGAACATTTCAGCATAAAGTGTTGGATTGTTCAATTTGACCAAATGTATTTTGGAATCCTACACTCAAGCCATTTAACTTTTGATTCAAACTTAATCCTTTAAACTCTAACCTCCAATAATCGAACAAAACTGCTAAGCAGGAAAGAAAGAAGGAAAGCCATGAGTGAAATTACAGTGGTTGTGGGAATCACTCAGCACGTACAATGAATCAATTGTTGTTGGAAGCCACACTCAGAAAGCCTGGGTGGCAGGTTGTCTACTTTATAGCCAATTCTTTAAAAAGGGAGGCAGAGACAGGGAAAGTGCAGTGGATGGAGGGATTTGCAGTGGCGGTTAGACAGAGTCTACTGAAAGAATTTAATTTAAAAAAGCAATACAAATGTTTCTAGTTGTAGTAATACTAGTGGCAGTAGTAGTAGTAGTAGTAGTAGAAGGACCAGACCCAGTGAACGTACGCTCTGTCCTTTGGTAGAAGGACCAGGCCCAATGATCGTACGCTCTGTCCTTTGGTAGAAGGACCAGACCCAATCATCGTACGCTCTGCCCTTTGGTAGAATGACCAGACCCAATGAACGTACGCTCTGTCCTTTGCTAGAAGGAAAGAGCCTAGAACGCATGCGCCGACCTTCAACCAGGGTGGCCATGGGTCAGACGTAGAGCGGGTCGTCCTCCAACCATAAGGTGTGCGGTTCGATCCCAGCCTTCTGCCCCTAAATGGATTGGTTATATTTCCAAATGTGAAAAAATTACCAAAATAAAGTCGAAAGCTCCGATTCACTCTGTACTTTGCAAGGAGGGACAGACCCACTGACAGTACACTTTGTCCTTTGGTAGAACGATCAGACCTACTGAGTCAGGCGATTCTGATGTGAACTGTTACGTCAGTGCTCATTTCACTCAGAGAGTCTTTATGAACACTGGGGTCATGATTTTTTTCTGAAATGTATTGGATTGACATTTAAATGGAGTCTCAAATTTGTCCTTTGAGTGTGTAGTTTTTTGCCAAACACACGTTACTTAGACTTTGTGACTCATTAGTCACTAGTGAAATGGAAAATACTCCACCTTAATGCGAATCAGTGCCCAAGAAACCATAGGTCGCCGGCGAGGCAGGGAACAGCGCCACGTACAGTGGGGTCAAATTTGTTCACACAAATTTCAGACAGGGATGGGAATATTTTCTGCTTTGTTCAGTCTGTTCCCAGCCATTTTATTTAACAAAATCAAGCACATCAAGCAAATGCTATGTGTGCGCAATTTCTGGTGCCTGCACTTACGGACTCTCTCTCTTTTCTCTCTCTCTCTCCCTCTCTCTCTCTCTGTGAGTGCCAGATACAGCACTGTCATTACACCTCCCAGAAGTCTCGGGCACACCCTGCTTGAGTAATTTTGCCATCTGTTGACAATGTTTACATGGCAGTTGATTTGTCATCACAAACAGCAGGGCAAAAATTAACAAGCTTATTTATGATCCGAGCTGCATTTGCAGAATGAAATTGCCATTGGTCATGTAGAACAGACCGCAGTATGAAAACCATTAGAGGTCTGGCGAAGAGGCATTCTATCATCCAAAATGTTGGTGTGTAACTAATACCTGTAAACGACGTCTGTATTTCTATGGCATCCAACATATTCTGCGTTTGACAGAGTGTATTAGTTTGGAGAATTGAGATGGACCTTTCCATCTCGGAAGCTCAGGTTCCAGAATTAAAGTCTTGGGAGCACATTGCTGTTTGCACTTTCCAAAGAATGTAGCTGAGAAAAAAGGTCAAACTACAAATTGAAATCTTGGCCCATTATCAGATGTAGAGCGAGAGCTGAAGGGTGGAATGAAAATAGTGAACCAAAACCGAAAAAGGGGAATCACGGGCCGGACGTTTCAATGGGCGTGTAATGCTGAAAAGTGTCCAAGTTATTCAATTGCTCTCAAACAGTGTATTCCTGAAGGGAAAGGTTCTCATTTTGTATGTATAACTTTGAAAAGGTCACAAGAAGAGCAGACAGGCATGAGAGAACCCGCGAAGCATCAAGAGACAGTCGGTCTGAAGAGGAGATCAGAAAGAGAAGAAGTAGAGCATGCTGTTGGTGCTCTGATATTATTCTTCTATTCGCTGCCTCTTGGCAATTTAGATGCCAAGAGACACCCAATAAATTGTGTGAGTGTGTGTGTGTGTGTGTTTGTCAAATGGCCGATGCCTCTGCTCTTTTCTCGCTCTTTCATCCATAGTGAATTTAGCGTCTGCCATATTGCTGAATCTTCTTCTGCTTTGTTGGTTAACGATTGCCAAGCAAACTTTATGGTAAACTGCTGCCACCAACTGGTCAAGATTATATGAATTATTTGGTCACGTCGCTGAATTGATGATGTGTATTTTTAATTGACTGGTGTGGACATTAGCACTGTGATCGATAAAAAAAAATTGCTGTCATTAATTGTGAAAAATGGCATTTAAAAAAAGTCAAGTATATTCGAAACCAAATTATTACCAAATTGATGAGGAATCAATACAAAACAGGTAAATCAAAAAATTAGATCTGTCAAATGGATTCATTTCTTAATCAAGATGAATCACACTGTCTGTGGGGAGTAGCTTGTTTATTGGTTTTCTAGAGAAAAGACAGTAAAAACTAACTAAATAAGCAAAGCAATAAACTTCAATATTACAAGGATAATATTAAAGTAAGTATAATTACAATAGTACATAATTATAATAAGTACAAGTATAATAATGAAGTATTTTGTACAAATACGCAAATGGGAAATAGCCAACATACTGTACATCAAATCAAAAACAATAAAGTTTTTAAGAAAAATATGTTAATCCCATATTTATTTATGTTGAAAAAGCATGAACTCCAACAGCTGCTCTCTTAAAGCTACGGTGCCCCATTTTACAACACAAACGCTTTGCAGCTGCACTGCTGCCGGTAGGGTGAAATGAGCCTGAAGTGAGTCTTAATAATGGCTCTGCATGAATGAGCCTAAAAAATAATGTAATAAAATATATAATAATATTTAAAAATTATATCTTTACACTTTTTTGGTCAAAAATTGAGATGTTTTTCTTTTTTATTTATAAGATTTTAGGTCCCACGATGTAGCACTATAGTTTGTATTGAATCTGTCGTTGTGAGTGAGTTCTGTGATTGAGCCTGAGTATGTGTGTGTGTGTGTCTGTTTGAGGGCGTATGGTCTCCCTCCCTTCTGCTTAAGGTAAAATATGGTGGACACACTGCAGCAGAGACATTGATTTGGCACAGCTCGGCACGCAGGCTGAGTTCTAGCACCATAAGAGTAAAGACATTAGTTCCGGTTGGAGTGAGAGATAATTCACATTCCTGTCATCAAAAGAGAGGCATAAGAACACCAACAGGCGGTTTGTTGTCTCAGCTACCTGAGGATAAGAGCGTACTTCTCTGATACGGGGAGAGCAAACACTAACAGCAGCACCGTGTTTGTTTTGACTTCAGCTTAAAGCTTTGTGGCATTATGCTAACGTCTTATCTCCGTCTGATTCATACGCAGCGTTACAGTCTTCATCACATCTGCAAAGCCCTGCTGATTGTTACTCAATCGTAGGATTTGTTGTAGCTGTCAGGGTTTCTGTCACTTTGTGAATGCCTGCTGCTAGATGAACCGAAGCAGACAGCAGCTTGCCAAGCGTTCCGCTCGCTGCTGGTGCCTATTGTGCATCTTCTTCAGTCTTATTCTTCTTCTTCCTCATCTTCTTCGCTGAGAGATGATGTCAGGAATCAACGCCTACAACACATAAAAAAAAAAAAAGAAAAAGAAAAAAAATACTCACTGAGGACTTGTGCACTGATCAGGTATGTATCGGTTCTGGGACCACTTATGGATGTGACCTGAATGGGGTCTGAAAACACACACACACACACACACACACACACACAAAGACAGCCTAAGAATCAGGCACTTCCCTTCCTGTGATGTCAGTTGTCTTATAAATGAAAGACATGGCGGTGCTTCATTCCCTAACGTCGACGAACGTCTTCCCCTAATACAGCGAGCTGTTTGAAATTAGGAAAGTGCGTGACCGAGATCAGAAGTAATAAAATGATCACTCGTGAACGGAGAATTCTCTGCCTTCTGTTTTATTCATCAAAGAGCGCCAGTGTTTGATTGTGAAGCGTTAAGCAGCGGCTGCAGTTATTGCTCATGAGTGGAATCACTCCAAAGTCAGAGTCGCTCGGCTCTCTTATGTGGAAGAGCAGCAACTCATTTTGAAAAGAATATTTCATCAAGGTTTCACACGGAGCTCATTTATTTGGTCAGTTGGATCATTTCTGCCTTCTCTTCCCATAAATGTTAAAATGGTGTCAGAGGGAAGAGAGAGCATGAAGAAAGCTTCCACGTGCTGCTCGAATATTTATGTTTGATGAGCTCTGTCTCATGTCACACGCGTGTCACAAACGGCAGATCATTTACTCTAGATTATTCATTATTCTTGTGTATATTGGCGTTAGAGGTGTAAAACACATAAAAAAACAAAATTACTTTTTGTAGTTTTGAGGATCAATTTTAATCTCAACACTTTTTACAAATTACAAAATATGAAGTGCAAAACTACTACGCTGTCGCTCCACGGCAGCCTTACGCTTGACTGTGCCACATAAACTTACTATTGGCTGAAAAAGCCAATCTATCTATCTATCTATCTATCTATCTATCTATCTATCTATCTATCTATCTATCTATCTATCTATCTATCTATCTATCATCATCATCACCATCATCATCCATCCATCATCCATTTATCCATGCATCCATCTATCATCATCATCATCATTATCATCATCATCAATCCATCCATCCATCATCCATCCATCCATCTGTCCATCCATCCATTCATCCATCCATCCATCCATCCATCATCCATCATCCTTCCATCCATCATCTATCAGCCCTGACAGTTCAAACCCTGAGTCTGCATCCGTTCTTCCTCATGCTTCCATCCTGGTATTTTCACTCAGACATGTTTTGATTCCTGTACCTCTAGTTTAGATTTAGAGTGCATGTGTGTAAGTGTGTGCCGGTTTGTTTAAGCATCCTTTCTCCTGCTTCCTGTCTCTGTCCTTCCCCTGTCTGAGGTCCTCCGTCTGCTCTTTAGTCTGCAGTTATCATTCAGACTGCACTGGATGTGTGTAAAATGTGGGTCTTATTCCAAGTACACTCTTGTGTGGTTTATTTGTTGTACAAAAGCCGCACAGAACATCAAATATCTATATCGTGTTGTGTTTGTGTTTGTTTTACATGGCTCCTAAAGCTAAAGACAACTCATTTTTGCTGGCACGTCTTCTGATTGCAGTAACAATTTTCCAGCTCATTGATTCTTTTTCTCTCTGTCTGCCCGCTTTTATCTGGTATGAACATCAATAACATACAGACACATTTATATCCTTTATCTGAGCTCTTCCATCCCAGTGCAGCAGACGATAACATGCAGTCGGCGATGAAGCAGAATAACAGCTCGCCAAAACTTAACAATGAAGGAGCGACCCGTGACGAGTGTGAGACTACAACGTGTGCAGTACCAACAAAGGGTCCACAAAGAGGTGACGCGTCGCACAAAATAACACTTATATGAACAAAGACAGACATGAAGAGGTTTTGAATGACATAGATGCTGCAGTCAACAGATAAGAGATGGATTCATGGGACACGTGGTGACGATTTCCAAATAACTGAAAGACATCATGAAATGAACACTCTGGTGGCTTTCTTTGGAATTCTGAGTGTGAGATTAGAGGCCGGAGCACAGGGACTGCTGCATAGAAAACATAATCAGGATTCATCAAAAACAACAACAACACACATTACTCTCTCTCTGATCGTTGGCTTCACTGTGTAATGTCAGACTAAACAACAAAATGGCATACTTAACTACAAGACATTGGACCCTCTGAGACCGAAGACCCCCACCCCGGGGCCATCATGTCCAAGCGTAACAAAACTAATAGCTGCTTTTCATTTGATGTGCACGGAGTAATGCTGCTTGAATTGAAAGTGTGTGTGATGAAGAGTAGCAGCATGAAGCACTGGGACGGCAGCAAGTGAAAGTAATAAGGATGTCTTTGTAGTTTATATTATACCAAACCGTATCATCATAATAAATCCTCACATTAGTTATTAAGAACATCAAGTATATCTATATATATATATATATATATATCCAGTCCTATGTCAGTAAGTATGTTTGTTTGTTTGTATGTATGTTTGATTGTTTGTGCGTATGTTTGTGTACATGTTTGTTTGTACGTATGTTTGTGTGTATGTTTGTTTGTTGGTACATATGTTTGTGTGTATTTTTGTATGTATATATATGTATGTATGTTTGTGTGCACGTGTGTTTGTATATATGCGTGTATGTAGGTTTGTGTGTATGTATGTTTGTATATTTGTGTTTATGTATGTTTGTATATTTGTGTGTATGTATGATTTTGTGTACGTATGTTT
>OMNV01011338.1:26117-44566 GCA_900303265.1 Brotula barbata | reverse complement strand
CAACAACAACCACAATAACCAAACACCAACAACAATCACAATAACCAAACAACACCAACAACAACCACAACAAGAGCCACAACAACAACACCAAAAACAACCACAATAACCAAACTCCAACAACAACCACAACAACCAAACACCAACAACAACCACAATAACCAAACAACACCAACAACAACCATAACAACCAAACAACACCAACAACAACCACAACAAGAGCCACAACAACAACCACAATAACCAAACACCACCAACAACAACCACAATAACCAAAAAACACCAACAACAACCAAACACCAACAACAACCACAATAACCAAACAACACCAACAACAACCAAACACCAACAACAACCACAACAACACCAAAAACAACCACAATAACCAAACACCAACAACAACCACAATAACCAAACACCAACAACAACCACAATAACCAAACACCAACAACAACCACAATAACCAAACAACACCAACAACAACCACAACAACCAAACACCACCAACAACCACAATAACCAAACAACACCAACAACCACCACAACAACCAAACACCAACAACAACCACAATAACCAAACAACACCAACAACAACCACAATAACCAAACAAGCCTTTGGGCCGCACGGTGGAGTGGTGCTTAGCACTGTTCCCTCACAGCAAGAAGGTTGTGGGTTTGAATCCCGGTCGTCCTCCCCTCCTTTCTGACTATAGTCTCCATGTTCTCTTTCTGGTCCTCCTGTTTCCTCCACCCTCTAAAACATGGACGTTAGGTTCATCACTCCTGACCAAGAATCAGGAGGAAGATCTGGACGTGGACCAGGGGGGCTGTGTTTGTGTGTTTGTGTGTGTGTGTGTGTGTGTGTGTGTGCTGGCCGCTGCTCCTCATTGAGGATGGGTAAGAATGAAGAGAGTTAATTTATATAATGAATTTAATAAAGTATCCTTTCTTTTTCTTTTTCTTTTCTCTTAACTGAGCCCATCAAATACATACAAACAGTGTTTAGGTTCAGGACTCTGACTCTCGCTGTCTTATTCTCTGTCTGTGTGTGACAAAGTGGGTGAGATCACACCATTTGTCCCCATCGACTACATTTGCACCATAACTTATTAATTTAATTATACTTGATGTTTGTTGTTTGGACCATAAGTTAATCAGTTATCATACTTTGCAGATACTTACTATCCCGGGCTTGTTTGTGTTTTGCAGTATATTTGGTTAAGTTACATCTCAGCAGGCTTCTGGTTAAAATAAAACACACACTTGTATTGAAGTTAAAGTTATTGGTTTAGTTTGAGGACATAAGTTGTGTATCATCTTTCTTTGTTACTCACCACTCTTACATGTGCTCAGGAAACAAAGGGAGGAGGCAGCCTATGTCTCCTGAATTTATAGACTGGTGACATCATTAGTGATGTGACATCATTAGTGATGTCATATCATTAGTGATGTGACATCATTAGTGATGTGACATCATTAGTGATGTCACTAGGTAAGAACCATGTGGAGGGGTGGTTGGTGAGTTGTTGTGGGTGTATGTATTAAGATTGTTTATAATTTGATTAAGTTTGGTTGCAGATGTATGGCGGCAGGCTGTATAAAAGTGATGTCGTGTGAATGTTGTTTAACTGTTAATCGTGTTGTTGTTTACCTGTTTCAGGAGGGGCTCAGGACTTACCTGAGGAGTGGTATAGTCCACTTGCAGTCAGAGGGCAGGCTGATAGAGGGCTCTATATAAGAAGGAGCTGTGAGACTGCGCAGGGGGTTTTTTGCTCTGCTAGAGTGTAGCTGTGTACACGTTGTTTTAATTTTATTTCAGTTATGCTTATGAGTAAGTTAATTGTTTGTTTTGTTCTTTTTGGTTGTACAACCTTTTGTTACATTACATAATTTATAATAATAAATATGCCGTTGGTCAAATGATCCAGCCTTCTGCGTCTGCCTCCTACTAAAGATTAGACCACTTTGGTCGGCCGGTACCACAAGCAGCCTGAGCCATTTACCTCCACAGTGTGACTCCAACTATGTCCTTTTCCCAGATTATTTGACAAATTAATTTGTAATTTAATAGACTGAAATAGACATAAATAATACTACAATAATACTATAAATATGTAACTAATGCTATAAATATACTGAAAAGAGTGTACTTGTATGTTTATTTACCACCTTTCACTTTGAGTATCAGTTCTCTAAACCCATAACTAAAACGTGCCAGCAGTTTCTCTAACATTAATATATGGGGATAAATCATGTGAAAAACTAAACCAATGCCAACAAGTGAGTGTTTGGAGTTTTAATTTGCTTTCCAAATCCTTGGAGGGAAGATTGTGCAGAGCCATGGCAGCTTCCTCAGCTCCTAAGTAAACAAACTGTAGGAGGTTGTGGACATTTTCCACACGCCTCCATACCTCATGCTTGATATAGCTTCCTTAAACTTTCCTTACAAAAGAGGAAGACCCGACATGATGCAGCATTTAATGTGTTGTGTTGCCCAAAGACATCACAGATTTTATTATTTGACAGCACTTGTCCAAAAGATGATGCATCGTCTTTCGTGCCTTTTTTCCATTCTGCAAAGTTTCTCTCCTCTGATTTTCTCATTTTGGTGCTGAATTGTTTTGTGCTACTCTGTTATTTATTTGACTCAAAATCACCCCCATAAACACCCCCTCATGATTGCCCACTGCTGATTTCACTGCAAGGAACAACTGAAAGAGAATGTTCAGAGAAAATATCTCTTTCTGTGCATTGGCTGTACTTTGTAGCTGTTTACTTTGTTTTAGTAAATAACACAATTACGCCTTGCATTGAAATGTAAACATTATCCAAATAATGAAAAAAGTGGGGTTGTTGGAAATATGCAGATGTGGCTTCTACAGGTGACCTACAGTGCAGTTGTTGATAAAGGCTAATGTCTCTGATCCTTGGGGTCCATGACAGTCGTTGATGAAGTGTCTCCGCTGACAGACAATCGGTCAAATATGCCCGCAAAGTGATTATTAAGATCCTCTTCCTGAATCCCAGGAACATGACATTCCAGAGTTATTGGAAAAGGTTAACTGTTCCTGTCGAAGTTCACAGGATGTGATGAGTTCAGAATGCAGGATATTGGCCATCACGTTAACTTTTTGACAGCGATGACAGCTGGGAGTTGGGGCTCCTTTGCCAGCGAGTCTGCCGAGTCTTTTGTTTACCATAATCATCTTGTTTTAGACACGAGGGTAACTCCTCTCTCTCTGCCCTACTGAGTACCACCCGGAGATTTACTTGACACTTATTTTGTCTTCACTCGACTCTGCCTGGCACTGTTTTGCATTTTGTGAATCTGTGAAAAATGAGGTGAAATATACGTCACATGGGTGGTGGGAAACATTTAGTCTTTAAGGAATAATATCACCAAATATTAGTCAAACCACTGGATATGAGCCATGATGCTTTTTCATATAGTGATTTATCGCCAAAACCCCACGATATTGTCAAATTCAAGAACACATTAGTGAGGTGATAGACAAAAGGCCAAACAGCAAAATGTTTGAAGGAATTTAAGTCACTTTTATGGTACAAAACAGTCAAATAGCACAAAGACACGCAAACAGAACTTTTAAATGCAAAATCTTGTTGTCTAGTGGTCTCTTTAGGGGCTCTGTAGTGTTGGTGTGTTACAAATCCACCAACTGAGAATGAATCAACACAAGATTCAAGCTATTCAGAGAGAGATATTGTTGGACTGATGTCAGAGGGAAAACTTGCTATTTGCAGTGTTGGTGTGCTGTAATAGAATGAAAAACAACTTCATTAGTAACCATAAGTGGGAACAAAGGTTATGCGTCATACCGTTGTGCAAATGAATGTGCGCTGAAGCCAGAGATCTTCTAGTTAACAAGCAGCCCTGCATTGCCCTGCATACTTGGCAGATTGTTACTTTTACTGACTGAAGATGAAACAAAAAAACGCTCCAGGCTGAGGCTTTGATTATTTCTGTGAGGTCCCTTCTGAGAGACAACAAACCAACAGGGATGAAATGACTTCCGTGCACCCGTTGAAAACCAATAATCTGAAATTTCAATCTCTTAAAATGTTTGTTTGTTGTTCAGAATACTATTGCACCGCTGCCAAATTGTCTATTATTCACTTGCTTCATATTAATATAAAATACTATGAAATAAAGGTTCATACATAAAACAACCTTGACATAAATTTCAGCTTTAAAAGATTAGATTGGAAGCTGAATCTGACAGCAGATCAGTTATCTGATGTAGGAAAGTGTCTTTAATTCTACACATTTGACAGACAAACTGGATATCCGGACAGATGCATTTGTCCTGCTAAATGCTAAATTGATGTCTGACCTACATTGCAGGTCTTTTAGTCTCCAGAGGAACCTGACATGTGAATCATCCTATTTGAAAATGCTCCGTTCCACCTTTGAAAGGTAGAAAAATAGTGTTAGGGTGTAAGAAGTGAGTGTATCTCTGAGTATAATCCAATATAGGCAGTAGAGACTTGAGGTAAGTGTACAGGTGAGACTTTTCCTTCCCGTATTAATATTTACATTTCTACTTTGTCTCCCACTGATATTCAGTGGGTACCTCCAAGGCAATTTTCCAAGACAATATTCATAAATTGTTTACCATGCTATTCATAATAAAATGGGAGGCGTTGAGAAAATTTTGATGAATTTTTGTCAACAGTAAATATTCCCAAAAAAGGCCACCCTTCACAATATGAACCCCAAGATCTCTCAAATCATTATCATAAACTTGAGCTATGCAGGTATAGAATAACAGAACAAATAATCTCTGGTCTGTCACCCAGTGTCAGATTTGAGGTGTTTGCTTTCCTTGAACAGTTTGAATGAACTAAACTCTCGGTGAGCCGGCATACACCCTAAGTAGGTCAACGACTTTGAAACATGTTGCAACAAATAAGACATGATTCTCAGTAACTGAAAATAACCTTCAGTGTTTCAGCCCTCACTTTACATTGTGTACAGGGAGATGCTGCAGCTTTCAAAACTCATTAAGCATCGTGAGGTACAGCATTTACATACATACAGACTTACATATACGTATATGTGTGCATGGGTTCCATTTTTCTGACAGCTGATCCGGCGCTGCCCTCTTGGAAGTCTCTTATGTGATGTCTTGGGGCTTAATCCGCAGATTTGCCAGTTTCGCTCTTTGCTTTTAGTTTCCCGAAGCCAAAGAGCTTGCAGTTCATGATGAATTCTGCATTTATGTTGAATAAGACTAAATCCCAGTTGCTCAGTGTCACTACCCACTTCTGGTTTAGAGTTCTTGAAATAGATCAGTGCCCTAAGGAATCGTTAGCGACAGGGTGATTTTAAAATAGATTTTATGATGCTCTGCAACATCAGCACCAACTTTTCATTTTCAACTGGCATAAACAGTCTACAGACCACTGAGACGTTGTAACATAACTGAAATGCCAATTATCAATTTCACACCCAAAATGCAAGACACTAACACAGCAACGCATCAAAAACACCATCACCACATACTAATAGTCACCAATCATCAATGAGAGAAATCACTTAAAATGTCTCTTGTGTAGATTATAATGAAATCAAACACCCGAGCACGTCTTCTGCAACACTTGGAATGGTCACTTTTTGCGACCCTCAGGATTTCATTGGGAATGATGTGACAAATCAATCAATAATCATGAGTGTCTATATTTGGAGGTTAAATAACAACTCTTTTATATGTGACAAAAACAGCCGAGATTCTGCATTGTGATCACTTGCAACAGTTGTGTCACTGAGTTATATAAAAAATGAAAATGCATGACATCAATGTCAAAACTGATTACATGAAATTGATTAATATTAATTAGCTCATCCTTGTGGTGTGTGTGAATGATAATAATGGCCACAGACACAGAAGACAGCATCTGTCCTGTTCTGACCCGGTGCACGCAAAGCTTTCTTTGCCTCGACCTTAGTTTCATTACAAAGCAATGGTGAACAGATAAAGTTTGAAACGCTGATTGGTTTTCAGCTGCTTTATTGTTCACCATGAATGTGCAAGATCACAATCCAAGCCTGGACATTAGGGAAAGGTCAGCAAGGCGGCAGGAACCCATATCCACAGCAGCGCTAGAGGAGACTTTTAGCAAGATGAAAACAAATCTGAACCTTCATCAAGATTCATAAATGTGGCCCATGTCAAGCAGACAATGTACAATTTAATTAATTAACTCAGCTATGAACATTGTGATGACAAGTGTGCAACTTTGTGCAATTACCACACGTCAAAACCAAGAGACAAACATCCTCCCCTTTATTTTGAGAGTGTCGGGATATGATGCAGCAAAAGCCAGAGGGAAACATTTTTCAAACAAAACAGAGCCTTTAATGGTAAACTAATACCATATGAGACGAGAACCATAAAATTGCACATGAATAATACATAAAACAAGACGAATAAGGATAAAGTCACTACTGTTGACAATTTATTATAGCATTTTACACTGTATTTTAGTGACATTAGTAGGCTACTGTACAATTAGCTTTGATGTTCAATTGTTTCATAGGACAGAAGTGATCAAGAGTAGTGACAGTAACACCTGATGTTTGCACTTCAGTAACTTAGTTATTCCCCCCTTTTGACAGTAACCAGGTCTTAAAAATGTCACGTAAACAGGAAACCTGACGTCAGCGGGTTAAGGGACCACAAAAACCCGTTTCTGCTGGAGTAACCTGGTTACATGTGTAACTTTCCGGCAACGGTTAGCTTGTCGTTGTACATTCTTAGTAGTTAACTCATTCTGTGCAATGTTCTGAGGCACGTCATCTTCGCAAAGTTTGTAGTAGTACAGAACTTTCAAAGTGTATTTGGCATTCTGCTGGTTTAAACATGTTACCCAGATAACCGCCACGGTTATGAACAAACGCCATTGCTCAAAGTTAAATTACTCTATATTTTATCCCACTGTAGCAACACTATGTATCGGACACAGGACCCTCTTCCTGTATTTACTTTTTTGCTCGCGCCCATCTGACCAATAGGCGGAGGGAGGGCTCTCACGTGGTGTGTAATGATGCATTTTGATTCGCTTGGATTTTGTCTAGCGTGAAAAAACAAACAAACAAGGGGAAAACGCACCAGTTCAAGAAAAAATGAATTGATTCGGACCAGAGCAAATAAAGTGCAGGTGTGAAAACGCCCTAAGTCTACTAGGAGGGGATGGAACGACTGTTCTTACAGCCAGCAGGACTAACCAAGTAGTATCAATGACTTCGATAACAACATCACAGAGGTACCAAGGACTCCACACCACTCAGTTAGAACTGAAGAAAATGAGAGTCAAAACATGTTAAAATGTCTACAACTAAGTATTTTTGCCCTCAATTCAACCCTTCTTGGATAACCATGACCCTGCTGACTGAGAATCTTCACAGACAAGATGATCTGTCAATCCAGGCCTTTCACTTTAGAAGAGCTCTTCAAATGAATATCAATTCCAAGTATCCTTGAGCACAAGTGTGATGTGCATCTTTGTGGTGTTAATGTCAGCTTTGCCTGTGCGAATAACCTTAAAGTCACCAAGGGTATGTTTGCATCAGAATGTTAACAGAAAGCATCATAAAGATAGATAGATAGATAGATAGATAGATAGATAGATAGATAGATAGATAGATAGATAGACAGATGCTTTATTAAGCCCGATGGACATTCAAGTCATCCAGTAGCTGATAACAACAAACCACAAACATATAAAATATAGCCAACCAATAAAACAATATAATTTAATATACATATATATATATATATATATATATATATATATACACAAACACACACACACCCACAAATGTTAAATTTTCTCTCTCCCTGACAACTGCATACAATGCAGGTTGTAAAAGCCACTCGAAACACTCAAGCAGCTCAAACATGCAATGACAAAAACACCTCCCCATCTCCCACTTTAACTTATGACATTCTTTGTCTTCGCTATTTGCGTTCTTGGATGTTTTTCTACAGGATTCTTTCAAAAGCTCCGTGTTTTATTATTACTTGAATCTCAAGTGACATGGAAATCAATGTGGTCTGCCACATCGCTTGCCTGTTGTAATTCCCTTATTTCTGAGTGTGAGCTTTGCAAATAGAGGCATTAGCAAAGCTGAACCTGAGATACCTTCTGACACACAGGGCCTCTCATCAATCTGGCACATCCTGTTCTCATCCAAAAAGAGGGTTAGCGGAATTCAATTGTGGATCTTTGAAAAAAGGCTTGTGACCGTGCAGTTGAATATGTTTCCATGCTAATTCAAAGTATTCATTACCTCTGCTCAAAGGTGCTAAGTAATTCTGGAAAATTAAAACAACACCCAGAGAGGCTAGAGGAATGATTTATTACTTATGAATATTAATTTGTATCACAAAAAAAACCTAATAAACCTTTTATTCATTTATTTGTATTTAAGAGCGTGTCCTCAACGATAAATGCTCATAAATAGGAGATTACATTGTAACACTGGAATAATGGAGCACAAATACAGAAATAATTTAAAATGATAAAAAATGGTAAGACAAATAATTTGCGAGGATGTGTGGATGATAAAGTGTGTTTGTGTGAACATTTTGACACATCTCTCTTGCCCTCATTCCTTTTCCTGTCAACATTTTTGAAAGGATTTGCCAATGAGGGCTCTCTCCCACATATACAATACACCTGCCTCTTAGATCTCTTACAAGTAAATAATTTGCTCCTCTGCTTGTATGGATAATCCTTTCAGCTGTATGCGGTCTCTTTCACCTCAGGAGTTTTTGATTAAATCTCTGTGGCATTCACATGCTCAGTGTCTGTCTGTGTTGAAAAAGTCAATTCTTCCTATGCAGAATCAGCATCTGTGTACCACTAATGAGGAATAATTAACCATTCTATAGTTGAAAGTGCCATCAGGATATCATTAGGCACAAGAGAAAGGTCAGCAGTGGGGGGGGGGTTTCATGCAGCCTTCTGCCACTACTTCCTGTCCTATAGGAGGAATGGATTCTGTTGTCAGATACAAATATATGCTTATATTTTAGCCACAGACAGACAACATATTACCAGGTCACATCTTTTAAAAAGCCAAAACAAAGATAAAACAGCCAATACCCCCAACCATTTATCTCATCGGAGTGCTATACTCCCATTGGATATTACAAACTTATCATAAACTCTGTCAGAGAAATCCCATATCAGAATTATTAATATTTGGCTGCAAAAACACCCTGAAATCCAGTGAGCTCTGAAGAAGTGTACATCTATAAGATTTAATCAAATTCTTTTTTTTTCCTGTCACGAGAGAGATACAAATACAGTACAGACTGAGAGGAAGAAAGAAGAGAGAAAATAAAAATGATAGATGATATGGCCCTCTGTGTAACTCTTGGTACGTATGCTGTGAACTTAGAGGTACCTGAAGTGCATCCTTGTGAAGAAAATAAGGAAAACAACTCTCTGCAAAGTTACAACAGAATAGAAAAGATATTGGAACACCACAGTACTACAAGGAAGAAAAAGCTCCTTTGTGCTCCTTAGAATTCCCTTTGACTCAGCCTGTTCTCTCTGTATTTACATGGTGGAGTTTTTGGGCACAAGTCTACATGGTGCATCTTCTCCATGACACTTAAGGATCAGATTGTTTGATAATCTTGATTTATTACTATCGTCTATGTAGTATCTACATCAATCTTAATCTGTTCTGATCCATATCCATACATATAAATCTGAAAACACAACAGATGTATGGGGCACTGGGATAATGCATCAAGCGTGCGTGGGAGAAACACATTTTTGTCCACAGGGTGACTCTCTCAAATGAAAAACAAAGCAATGGAGTCTGGCTAAATGTAGGTCAAGGGGAGAAACAAACAGTAAAAATTGGTTTTGTCCTGACCTCCCAGTGTTCTCTCTACATGGCACTCGGTTATCATCATTATATGAGCTTTGCATGCTGAGTTTCTGCAGCTGGCTCCTGGCCAGGTGGCAGGCATTTGGAATACATACTCCACTGCTCAACCATGCAGGTGTGTATGATTGTATGAGTGATCCTCCACAGCAGAGTAAACACATTGTCCTGGGAAGATGGAAATATGAGCTTGGTTTGATGCCAGTGGTTTTTCATGGATAATCAGCCATCATCCGTCCAGCATCCAGATGTGAACATCTGCTCTTGCCATTTTAGCTAGTTTGAACTGCAGGATAACACAGAACGTACTTGACCAAGGTGGCTTCTCTGTTTATCCAGCTTGGCTTTGCACAAACAGAACTGTTGTCCGTGAAAGACAAACGGTGCAAAGGTTCTGTAAAATTAGAATTGCAAGTTTAATTTTTTTTTTAGAATCCCATATTGATAGTTTCATTACTCCTCTTAGAGTGCAAAGTCATTTCTACTATTTTGCTTTCCACTGTGATTAATTAGAACCTACAAATAGTGACACATTTTGGTGTGTGAATATCTTGAAATTCCAAATTCCAAAAGTATTTTCTGTCACTGGACTTAAATACATAATCACTAAACAGAGGAAGCCTATATTGTTTGCAGCGATGAATCATAAGCACAAGCCATGAATTTGTTGATTATGGGTTAATCTTGAATGATTTTGTGCTTTTATTATATTTTGCTGAGTGCATGATGTTTTTCTAAGCGACTGAAATTGCGATCTGATTTTTACCTAATCAAAGCTCTTGGGAGATGATTATGGGAAGCTATTTGCTTAACCTGGCATCCGTTCCTGTTAAAAAAAGCATTTTCCTCAGCGCTTTTGTTTGTGCTTTGTTTTGTGATTGAAGAGGAAACCAAACATGGAATGAGGAAATTAAATGCCACCAATGAATGTAGGAGTGCAGCTCTGTATTCAAGCTGCCTTTTGTAAGAGGACAGCAGTCAGACAAGATTAGTCGCACTTTATCATCCATCAAACCCTCAGCGGATCATCTGTCTCTCCTGTGTACTGCTACAAGTTCAATTTAACATATTTTTTATTGAACTTTACATCATTTCACTTACATTCAATCCATCCATATAATTTCACAATTAAACACTGTAAACAGACAGTGTGTGTTTACAAAGGACAGATATTTCTTGTAGCTAGTATTTATGATGTAAAGACAACATATTCACAGATCATAGATCATATCACATCAGCATGACTGTGGAATTGAACAGAGAGACCTCACTGCATGATCTGAATAATGTACGCCTCAAATGCAAATCATACATATTTCAATTTGTTGTGCAGGCAGACACAGATCCCTATGTGCACTGAGGTTCTATATGTGTTGAGTAATGTCAATGTCAATCATTTCACCCCTCGAACCTCGCTCAGGTTTCCCTGGGGCAGTCTCACACTCTGTAAACTAATGTTATACTGAGCCCATTAGTGCATTTTGTCATATTGTCTCTCCCCAAAACAGGAAAAATATTCTATTTCCTGTAAAATATTCTATTTCCTGTAAAGGTATTAATTTCTTTGTCTGTCCTTTTTCCCCCAAACCATTCACTAAACTATTATGCTAATCTTTGCTCCTTGACAGAGAACTTGCACATTTCACACTGTTTGCGCTGTCCATTTTGCATTTCATGTTTCCTTTGCCCCTATATTATCATTTAAATGTGTATTATAGCAAATTATACAACATACCTATTGCCCTACTTTTTAAAATGATGTTTATAAATCTGATTCACTTTGCTCAGAAGATTACACACAATTACACCAAAGAACAAATATTAACAAGCACAACAGCGCGCCTGCCCACTCATACACATCCCATCGTTGACATTCTGTTCATCCTGTTTTTTCAAGTCCCTTGTGATCCTGATTTAATCTTGTTCATAATTGTTGACAACAGTCAGTCCTTCATTAATACACAGTCTGGGTTTATCAGTAACGTCTGGCTGTCACTATTTAAATAAAGATACATCCTACTTGGAGACGATGCAGCAACTGAGATTTGAAATGATATCGAACTGAAATCATCTCAAATAAATGCTTGAGCGCTATTTAAATATCATTCATGATTAACATGAAAATGCCTATATTATACATATTTAGGACAGATTATCAGAGAGCAGTACAGGGATCACAGGTCACAGGCAGAGACGGAGGGAAAATGAGACATAGAGATGATGAGAGCATCACTGTGCAACAAGTACCAACATCTTAGAGCACACAGTGAAACTAGGGCAAATCCCTCTCTGTAGTCTGTGATGATTATGTTGTTTACGTAAGTCAAAAACACCTTCGATTTTTTTGGTGTTGACAAGGGAGATAAACTGCATACTCATGTAAACAACACCAAATCAATAGTGTTACATCTCCACACCGCTGGCTTGTGCTGTGAGTCTCGTTGCAGTCTTTGGTCTCAGTAACCCGGTGGTGTGGTCAAACATCCATTTGGACCAACACCAGAACTGGAGGTGCCTCAGCCACTTTGGCCTTGCGACGCAGGATGTGGGTGAGCCTCCTGAAGGATGGGGTGGCGTGGAGGAGAAGCTCTTTGAGACCTGCTCGAAACTCCCGGCGAATCAGACAGTAAAGTATGGGGTTGAGGCAGCTGTTGGTGTGCGCCAAACAAACAGTCAGGGGGAAGGCATACGCTTGAGCGTTGTAGAATGCATTGCTGAAGGGCACAAGGTCAAACTTTATGAGCACTCCCCACAGCGTCAATGCCTGATTGGGAAGCCAGCAGAGAAAGAAGGACAGAACCACAATGACGATGGACTTGGTGACTTTGGAACGTCGGTTTTGCCGACCCTGCTCGATCTCCGGGCCTGCTGCCCCTGTGATGCGTCGGCTGAGGATGAAGCGCAGTAACTGCAGGTAGCAAGCAGTGATGATGATCAGAGGAATAAGAAAACCCAACAGAACCTTTTGCAGCTGGTACAGACCCAAAAGAAGTTGGGGATCCCAGCTGCCCGAGTCAGGGAAACGCACCAGGCAGAGCTCTTCGTCGGACACCTGGGCGCTGGTGGAGTAGATGGCGTGTGGTAACGTAGCCAGTAGAGAGACAGCCCAGATGCCCAAGCTCGTCCATTTGGCCCGGGTGGCTGCTGCCCGCCGACTGTGCATCTTCAGCGCCGAGGCGATGGAGTAGTAGCGTGCCACGCTCATCGCGGTGAGGAAGAACACGCTGGCATACATATTCATAGTGGTGACGGAACTGATGATCTTACACATCACACGGCCAAAAGGCCAGCGGAAGTCCAGCGCCGTGTCCACAGCCCAGAAGGGCAAAGTCAGAACAAACTGTAGATCCGTGACAGCCAGTCCCATCACAAAGCAGTTGATGGATGATTGCTTCTGTCTGTGTCGTGAGTGCAGCAGATACAGAGCCAGGGAGTTTCCAACGAGACCCAATGCACACACTATGGAGTAGACACATGCGATCATCACTCGCACCACTATGCTGGAGATGTCCCCTTGAAACTCCATGGACTCCTTGGTGAGGAGCTGCAGCCAGCAGTGCAGCGACAGGTTGCTGGCTGGTCCTCCGCTCTGGTTTCCCGTGGTGTCTCTCTGTAGAACCTGCTGCTCACATAGCTCTGGAGCCACTGTTTGAACCCCACTTTCATTAAGCTGCATGGCTGCGCTCTCTTGCTCACGTATCACCCTGTGCAGCAAAGTTGGTGAAAAGAAAAGGAGAGAAAAAAGTTTGCGGTGATGGCGTTTGGATCATCCCTCGTTTATCTGTGTCAGATGATCCCCCGTGAAGCTTACAGATGCTGTCCTCTGTCCCGTTTGTCCTCCTCTCCTCTCCGGCTCTCTCTCTTCATCGGCTCTACTCCGCAGCTGGGAGCGCGCCGCATCCGTTTATAAGACCTACGTGAACGCGCAAACCTCGGTCTTGCAGAAGGTGCCCCTGTGCTGAGCAGCGGGATGATTGGACCGGAGCGAATCCACATCAAAGTCTCCCAGCACGTCCGTCAGGGCTGAAGCTTAATGGATTTTGACTCAGCACTGGCATCTCCTTGTTAATCACGTTTGTGCTGCGGCGGTTGCGAAAAGTGAGCTTTGGAAACTGCGCTGTGCGTAAAATGCGCGAAGCTGCGCCTGGGTTACAGAATCACTGTCTTATTGTTTGGATTCGTTCCTTTCAGCTGTTTCTGTCGCTTGAATCCCTCTCCGGCGGCGACGATGACTCAACAGGAGCGCGATGTAAAGACGTCTGACATTGATGTTTCTCTCTGGTCAGTGTGTCTGTTAGCGTAGCGCCAAACCAAGACTGCGCTGTTGGTGAGACGGAAATTGATGGAGAAAAAGTTCAATGGGCTAATGGACATAATAAGAGGAGGTGGAGGAGATTATACATTGTGCATTGTATCTGTATCACCTGTGGATGTGGTTTTCATTTTAAAAATGCCCCCTGCAGCAACAAACTAAAAATGGGGAAAACAAAAACAATAAAATGAAATCTAATGAAGTAAAAAAATAATAAAAAAATCATTACGTCTTTTGATATATCCTCAATAGTGAACAAAAAGTAAACATCAAACAGACGAACCCATCACAAACAGGCTGGAGATAAATTATTGATCCTTATCATTGTTTCACCTTACCACTACTCATACTGTTAAAAATAGTTTCCTTTTTTTTGTTATGGTCACTTGCAACATTTGCAGTTCCTCTATAAGTTTTACAAAGGGATCAATGCAGGGGGATCACAATGGACTTTTCTCTCATCCATCCTGGTCAACATTTGACCTGAGGCCTTCCGTTGTGGCATCTATCATATTTTCTCAAAGAGCACTCCAGGGCCTTCCTGACAACAGCAAAAACAAATTGCAATCCGCAGACCAAACTTACAACAAATATTATTGGTCTATCACCCCGGAGCACCATTTCTTTTGAAAAGTGAGGAGCTTTTTAAAATCACTTCCCATGTCGACAGTTAATCCCTCACTGTATGTTTCTGAGCAAATTAAAAAGACACGAGTGGATGAAAAAGAAAATCTGTCTAATTTGTCTCGACTCCAGTCTTGTCATTTTAACAACCCTTAAACCTGCAAGTGTGGAGCTGTTGCTAAGCCTGGTTTAACATTCTGAGCGATCAAATGTGGTAGGCAGAATAAGACTGCACGTGCCTGTCTCAGAAGCACCTGACGTTTCAAAACCACTTTTTGGTGAATGATTTCGCAGCAATGACAGCGACCTCACATAAACTCTGTGATCAAGGTGAGGATAATAGCATCAGTAATTGCTGGTGCTGATGAAAAGTGGGGCACATTAGCACATCAAATTGCTTCCTTTTTTGCCTGTGGCTTGTGTGTACAGTGTTTATGTATTGTAACCCAGCTCTAAGTACACAGACAGAGCACTCTAAGCTCCTTAAACCACGGGTTTTCAAACTGTTTTGCCTCAGAAGCAATCTGGGTACCACTGATGTGGGGGGAGGGGACAGGGGCTGAGATTAGGTTTTTCTCTGTGAGAGAGTGAGATTGCCTGGCGTGGTGAGTTTCACACAGTATGTCTGTTCTTGTCAGTACAGCCGTGGACAGGAAAAGTCTCCATTCCCAACTTTGTACGTTATGTCAGTGTGAACAATCAAATTTTACAGGGGTACGGAGTTTGTACATTTGTAATTAGCTGGATTTAATTATTCTCAGACAAGAAATAAAAAAATGTAAAAATAAAAAACTGTTCAAAATTTTTACTGCTGTTGGAAACACTGAAATCATGCTTATTGTATGATCCATATGTCTCCACATACGTACGAGTATATACACATACGAGTGTATATAGTGGGTGTGGATAGCTTTGTTCATTCATATCTGTATATGCTGTCTATTATATATACTCTCATATTTTCATTCAATGCTTATGGTGTCTTTATACTATTTGTCACTATTTGTCTCTACTTGTACTTTTTGAGCAGCTGTAACATGTAAATTTACCGGTATGGGATCAATAAAGTTAATCTTGTCTTGTCTTGTCTTGTCTTGTCTTGTCTTGTCTTGTCTTGTCTTGTCTTGTCTTGTCTTCTCTTCTCTTCTCTTCTCTTCTCTTATCTTATCATTGACGTGGACAAGCTGCGTTACCTCCAGGGACCATTGGTTAAAACCTTTTTAGTTCTGATAGCCATCAGATAAAAAAATAATAGCTCTTCAAATCCAAGTAAGACGTTGTGTGTGAGACCAAACGAAAAAGCTGTGACTTTGGTGAAATATCTTATAAAGTGTGTTATGTTGACAAAGTTAAAGCTAATAAATGAGTACTGGCTGTATTCCAGTCCGGTTGTGCCGTTGCCAGGGCCCTGGTGCATGCCGGTGCACTGCCACAGAGCATGGAACAGAGCCATCTGTACTTTGCCTCCTATGACAAGTTCAACTGTAAGACACATCTATTCTGAACTTAAACCTTGTTACAGAAATGTTTGTCTTCCAAACAAAAAAATATCAATTTTCTTGCAGTCTGATGTTCTACAGGTGAGCTTTGTGTATCGTATATATACTGTATATATGTTTGTTCTTTATGAATATGAATCTACTGTTACATCCTGCTAGAAAGCAAAACTCATCTCAAGCACCTATGACAGTAGATAATGAAATCTCCCACGTCCTCTTGATGAATCAATCGATTTATCATAAAAATGTAGGAGTATTCATTCAAGGTGATCGCCTAGTGATTGACGGGTTGCCGGTTCAATCTCCCGCTCCTCCACGCCTATGTTGAAGGTTACCTCAGCTGTCAGTGTATGAATGGCAAACATTGTAAAGCGCTCTGAATAAAAGCACGATAGAAATGCAGTCCATTTGCCCTCTATTTGATTTATTCATACAAAAGTGTACAGTGTAAAAGTGAATAGATTTCTTCATGGTTTGTTTTGGTTCATTAATCCATTCTAGCTAAAATCGTTTGAATGTCTCTGTAGTTGCATCGTTGTCTGGCTCTGAATCAATTCACGCTACATTACATTGTACCAGTTTGACAAGAAACAATGTAAAACAAAAACAGACATATTTTTTAAAGACAAAGGAAATCTTGCGTGTGGTGTGAGGCACTTTTGTTATTATTCCGGGGTAGACAGTGGACCATTCAGGCTGTCGTCGGTTGTGCTAATATTTGGTTCACCTCAGTTCAAAGCACATGCAAAGGTTTCGGGATTCAATGCACATTTCATGGCCCTGGGTGAACTTCTTTGTTTCTGTCCTTCCCTTCAGTAGTCTTTTCCTTAAAAAAGTACAATTCTCTTAATGATTTGAAATCAACACTCAATAGCAGTTCATAATATGAGCACAGGACCTTTTAGTCTCTGAGCTCATCAGCTCACCATCGTTCGGCTTCTGTTTCTTCTCCCCCTATAGAGATCGTACTGAGAGTTGTGTGTTATTTGTCAGGCCTGACGTAAAGATGGCTGTGTACTATAGATTTTTTTTCTTGGCGTTTCATTGTGGGTGTTTGCTCTGTGTTGAACACCAACCCCTCGTCTTCCTATTGATTTGGTAGTTGTTTATTTATGTTTGATATATATCCTTCCCAGTATGACCACAACCTTGAACAGCCAATTGAATTAACATTTTATTTTTGTCAACGGTAAATGGACTGCATTCATATAGCGCTTTTATCCAAAGCGCTGTACAATGTTTTGCCTCTCATTCACCCATTCATTCATACATTCACTCACCGACAGCCGAGCCCTCTTGCTTGTTGGGAGCAATTCATGCGGTGGACACAAATCGGAATAAATTAACGCTGCAAAGAACCAGAAATCCACTCCATGAAGAGGAATCAAGCTCCCCTTGAAGTCTATCTGAGTTTATGATTCATCTGGTGTTTGGTGTTGGTGAGCCCACAGTCTCTGCTGTTGGAATAAGGAAGGCCCAGACTCCCTGTGAGAATATTGTTTATGCATTCACTGATCTATATTGCATGACTCCATGTCTTTTTAGTTTTTCGTTATATCTAAACAGCCACAGGCAAGTTTCCATGGTGGCAAACAATAAACTAAATTATGCAGTTAAACTATCATCTATATTGATGCATTGCAAAAATAGATTCATTCTTGTTCCAACCGGTTAATTAAATCAACTAGTTTATGTAGTTAATTATTGTAAAATCATTATACGTATTATACATACGTTCATTAGCACCCATAACTAATGACGAGCATGGTATGACTAATTCCTTATTACCGTAAAGCTTTGCAAACAGCTGATGGTGTACACAGTAATTCAGGCAGTAATTTATGAGGATTAAAAAAAAAAAATTTACTCGGGTGCCCCGGTGGCCTTGTGGAGCGCACACCACATGCTGCAGTGGCTCGTGTTGAATTCTGACCTGCCTACCTGTTGTCTTTTCTTCATGTTCTTCCTGTCAATCTCTCTACTGTACCTATCAAAGTAAAACAGGACAGCCCAAAAAAATCATCTTCAAAATTATATATTTAAATACAGTAAGATGTTCTCATAGATATTAATAATAAAATATAATGTAA
>OMNV01011338.1:11846-26097 GCA_900303265.1 Brotula barbata | reverse complement strand
CGATATATAATAATAATAATAATAATAATAATAATAATAATAATAATAATAATAATAATAATAATAATAATGTAAAGTTGTTTTATGTTGTTGGGGGGTTTTTAGTACACGGAAACCAAAAATTTTATTCCAAATCTATGTAAATCAAGGCCGGTGAGGAGCTGAAGAGCAAGCTGTAATGGCGACAGTGATGTGAATTTGAAGGGCAGTAATTGCTCAAAACTGAAAGCAATCATCGGCTATCGGCACACAAACACGTAACTATATCTTCTCGCTTTAAATTGCAGTACACAAGACAACTTCCGAAGAGTGCCAGATGAGATGAAAAATACACCCAGAAAAAGGCTGAATTAACCTTCAATCACTCTTCCACCATTCTAAAATATAAAGTATCGATTAAACCCAGAGCTTTAGTGTGTAGTGTCTGCACCATAATAATCCCTTTGTCCTCTGTCTGCAATTGATGAAACATTTTGTTGATAAGAAAGTTTAAAAGCGCTCAGGAATCTGAAACAACAGAGCTGGTTCAGCTTCACACTTTCAATGAAAAAAGTCCATTTGTAGATTAAAAAAAGAAGAAGGTGGGCTCCCTTTGATGGGCACTCAGCTCTGCTGATCTCAAACTCAAAACCACTTGTGTGTGTATGTGTGTGTGAGTGGAGGTCCCATTGGGGTTTGGTTAATCAAAGGTTGAGGTGCTGATTACAGACATGGGAGACTTTCACCCTGATTAAAGAAAAACAACATAGAACCAAAACAGCAGGAAGGAGGAGATATAGAGAGAAAGGAGGTGGGAAGATGAGTCAGACTGCTCCCAATTCAACAGTGCACGCTGATATTCAGTTTATGTAGCACATAACGTAAATATACATTATTATATTAGTTCATTAATAAATGAAGAAAAGTTTATTTCTTCATTGATACACATGACAGTAACAGGATTATTGAATTACATCGTCCAAGACTAAAAAAGTACTTCTAGAGAATCTGATGATATCGACTGTCTGTGAACGGCTAGGATAACAGCTGCATCTTTGATAATAAACCTGTTCGTAAGATAACCTTTGCATGTGAAAGAGGTTTTAGATTCATTTAGGCTCTGATGTAATTTTGTGTTTTTGGTCAGACGTCATTTTTTCTCTCATTCTGTTTAGGTATCTGTAATGTGGGGTGTGGTTGAGCACAGGATGATGGCGTGTTTAGCAGTGGTGTATGATGTGATTTTTACAGCTGCATCTAATCTATATAATCTCATGTTGCAGTGAGGCTGAGGACAAACAGACACAGATGGAGACGGAGAGACTAATTCAAATTTAAGTAACTGTTTATGTTTCTTTTCATAATTGCATCTATTATGCCTCCATTGTTTATGTGTGTACGTGTACGTGCTGTCATAGTAACAATACATCACTCAGTCTCTACAGTGCAGCCATTTATCACAGGATTTTGGATAAACAGAAAGAGCAAACACTGAAGTTATATAAAGTCCAGCCAACCAACAGAAAAGTCAGCCAAACCAAGTCGGTAAATATTAGATCAAACTGGCAATGGAGTTAAGAGCACATCCAGCCAATCAGCCATGTTGTGTTCTGCATTGACACTCGTGGCGAATGCTGTGGACTTTGACAACACTCAGTAAATAATGCCTCGATCTGCTGGTTTGAGAAATTGGGTAAGAAATCTGAGTCACGGGGTCATCTGATTCACCTCTGGCCTAGTTTTGTTTGTCATGCGTCATCAAACCTCCAGTACTGTAATTATGAGGCACATCTAGTTATGAAATCATATCCATATCATGTTTCCAGGTGTGCATCCATCAAGGGAAATTTGTTTTGTGAATGACGCAACTGCCTAATATAATTTTCCTAGATTGTTGTTGCGACTTTGGCATTTGATTAAATTAAATTTGTTTCTTTACATAAACAACAGTGTTTTCAATAAACAAGAATATGGGTGTATACAAACAAAAATTTCAGATTTTTTTTATATTATTGTTATAGGAGGAAATGGAATTCCTCTTATAACAAATTCTGGAATTCTAGAAATAAATAAAGGAGGAGGAATTCAAAAACTTATTAGTTCAGTTAATTACCTGCTTGATTAAAAAAGAAAATTAAAGAAAGTCTAAAATAAATGTAAAAAATAAAATAAAAAATGAATATAAAAAAAACAAACAGTCAAAACTCTATTTGCCAGTAATTGTCAAAATTTCACTAAGCAAAATTTGTCATCAAAAATCACTCCAAAGGATTAAACTTTAACAAAAACAACCATGCATCCACTCAGCCAAAACATCTCATTTTGACATAATTTATTAGAGGCAATTTTATCCATGAATGAATGAGAAATACTGACAATCATACAGTAAATACAATTACATCAAATCAAATTACTCACCGACATCAAAATTGTACACATCATCACAGTTTTTACAATCCTATCCTTAACGTCACGATTTACACAAACATGAGGGCAAAGCACACAGTTTGACTTGACAGGCAATTTCAGTTTAAGACTTCACTCCAATACAGCAAATATAAAATAATACAACAAAGAAGAACAGAGCATAACGACAGCACACATGCCACAAGCAAGACAGACATTTGTATTTCCCTGGTGTGTAAACAACGGCCCCATAATTCCCTGCTCTACCACGAGGAGGCTGAGCGAAATCACAAGGGGATTTCTTTTTTCTTTCTGTTTTTTTCTCCTTCTTTTTTCTTTTCTTCCTTTTCTCACATATCATCAGCGTGCGGCCGTAGTCGAGCTTGGCGATGTGGATCCAGAGTCACAGCAGCTATGTGACCAGTAATGGGATCCACATGGAAATGGCTTATCCCTTCTTCCTGACTGCTGTTCATAGTCATATCCTCCAAACTGGATAGTCCTTGAGTCAGTCCCATCTTCCCCATCAGAGCAGACATGTCATCCACACCAAGGTCTCCTGGGAAATGTCGGTGCAAGGATTCAGGCTCATCCTCGGTAGAGAATGGCCGCTCGATGACATGCTGCACGCGGGAAGCATGGAGGTTCTGCAGGGATCGTGACTGGACTGCATTAGAAAACATAGAAAAGAGAGACAAATTCAAACCTCTGTGTGTATATGTATGGTTTTCTTTTTACCGATTTATGTATTTATGTTATTCCAACTCATCGGTGTGAAAGGCTCCAACCCAATGGATGCCTGATTGTAGGAACAATCATCCAGGGAAAGAGCAGCATCAGTCGCTCTCCTCATACAATCTAACAGCTTATTAGAACAAATAACCCCTTGGTTCTTGGCTTGTAGTTTTTTTATATTTCTATTTTGACATTCTTACCGCTTCATCTTTTACAGGTAAAGATGAAAGCATATTGCGTTTGATGGTAATGCATTTATGCATGCCCTTGGTTCTGTGTGTATCTGCACTAAAATTCCAACTCAACTGCAAATCTCCAAACTGAAACTCTGTAGGAGAACGACCTTCATGCAGTATGTAAGACCGCGGCTTTAACAAGCGACCCGGCTGTGACAGCGAGGGCTTGGATTGAGTTAGCAGGTGGGCGCACGCAGGTGAAGGCGACTCACTTCTGACAGGGCCGAAGTCTCCTTGGTTGACCTTGGTATCGGAGAAGGGCTTGAGCGTAGGGAAGACGATGAGGAAGAAGGACAGCACAAGCACCTGAGAAGAGGAGGGAAAGTCAAAGGGAGGGGGCACAGAAAAGCAGAGAGTGAGTGAGTGAGTGAGTGAGTGACGGTGCAAGTAATGTATAAAAGTAGAAAATGAAGCCATTATTCCATCAGGCCCCTGTGTGAATCTTGAGTGCCATTTCCATTCCTGTGCTAATGTCATTATTGCCGCCTCTCTTGTTTCTCACCAAATCGCTTCCTAGCGTAAATTTGTCTGTCTGTCCTTACCAGTACACATGTTCCGGTCTGGGCTGGCTTGTTAGAGCTGTTCATGACCAGCGCCTGGAGCCGACGCAGCTGTTCCATTAGTGACCTGTGGAGCCAGAAAGGAGGAGGGAAAGGAGACGTGTATAAATAAAGATAAAAGAGAGAGTGGGTAAAAAGCACACATTAATGAGGGCTGGAGGGAATTAATGGGCAAGAGAAAACTTTAAGTTCATTTCAAAGTGGAAGAAATGTCACCGAAAACAGTACCATGACATTGCAGAGTTATTTGTGATTGGAGATACAGTGACTACGAGGAAAAAGCCTCACATATTGCATTTCTCCAGCTGGGACACTTTCCGCTGCAGCTCCTGGTTGTGTGCATTGCAGGCGGCCATCCTAATGCAGAGAAGGACATGGTAACATCAGTCCAGCACCTCCAATCTATTTTAAAGCCCTCGTGGTCTAAAGGGCCACAATGATGATTTCATTTCCATCATTTCCATTCCTGCCAAATGTTTTTTAGATTGAGCTCCCAGGTGCACTAAGGCAAAGGCACAGAATTTTTATGATATAGACGAAATTCAGAATGGAAAACAGCTTTTTTTTTTTTTTTTTTTTTTTTTTTTATCATGCTGCAAGGATTATTTTTCAGGCGATGACATCATTAGCTGCATTATTAGCTAAAATGACAATTTGATGCAGATGAGCTGGAGGCAATGAAATCCAATGAATTTTTGTCCATGCATTTCAATTGATAAATTATTGAATTTTTTGACATTTTACATCTGTTTTGTTGTGATAAGCTACAGTACAGAGACAAACAGGAAGACAGAGAGAGGATGACATGCGGCAAAGGGCACAGGCTGGAATCGAACCCCCGCCACTGCGTTATGTGGTACATGCTTAAACCAAAAATCAGATTTGTAACGTTATATAAAACTACATCATGTATGCAGTAATTTCTATAACCTTCATATTTCTTTCCTAGAATGGATTCCTTCTTTTTGGTAGAAGACAACGTTAACAAATCCAAATGAAAGCAGTCAAATAGTACGTAAGCCTCTTTGCCAATTGGTCCATCAGGAGATTGAAATCCGCTCTGAATGCTGAAAGGCAGGAAATTGATCTCAAAACGCGTGAAAGAAAATGCTGTTTGTCGTTAATCCCCACCCAAGCAGGCGAAACTACCCACGTGGACCTCTAGGCGATATCTTACAGTTCGTTTTGTTATTGTGGTAGAAATTAATGATCGAGGTCCAGCATACTGTGTGTATTTCGCACTGACAGGCCTCCTACCTGCTCTCCAATCCGTCAATATACTCCTTCTTCTTTTTCCGGCTCTCCTGGGCAGATTGCTTATTTCGTATCTTTCTGCGGATTTTCTTGAGAATCCTCTCTTCATACTGATTGACAGAGTGAATATTTCATTATGTTTGAATCTCGTCAGAATAAACACTGGTACCGTTATTTATTTACAGTGCTTCAAATATGTGTAATAAATTACCTTGGTGAGAGGCAGCTGGCTGGGAAGCGTCATCCCCTCCTTGGCTAGAAGTTTCTTCTCATCCTCATTGAGAATCAGCTCTTGAATGGACTGCTGGGATGGCTGTGGGGGCTGCAGGTGAGATATGAACGCTAATATTGAGAAACATCATCGCGGCTGCCTAACTGAGCTCTCTGACTGCGCCCCAACGGACCTTCCCTCTCTCTCCCTCGAGCCTTGCAGAAAGAATTTAAATGAGTGATGAGTATCAGGACACCTTCATCACTCTCATTTCATGGTTACCTGAAAGCAATTTCAGTTTGAGAACCTGAGCTGTATTCTGCTGCTTTGGCCTTCATCGCAAATTGAGGCAGATAGGATTAAAATTGGAACGGAAGTCAACAAATAAACACTTTAAATCAGACATGATAACGAGGCATACAAATAAACTTGACTTGACATATTATGCTGATTCATTTTCGGGGTGTGTTCCATTTCTCCATTGTGACGCTTTAACACGTCACTCTGTTCTGATTGGTCAGCTGCACAGGGCCGGAGATGCTTGCTCTCTTTTGTTGCTGCCTCGTACTTCCTGGATGTGGAGGTGGGTGAGAGCCAATTTGTCAACATATTAATGTCAACATGTTATGGAAGTAAAGAATTATTCACAAAAGAAGCTGCAAAATGTCACTTTCCGTGTATTCACGCTGCCATTGAATATAAAGCTGGGTGTTTCTAGAAAGCTTTACTGCAAAAACTATTCTTAGATTGAGAAAAGCAATTTCGTTTGAAAAGGCCTTTCTGCTCTCTTTCTGACAAGAGAAGTACACACAGACACACACACACGAATCAATTTTGTCCTTTCTAGCCCATACTCAGTGAAAATATCCCCATATTTACACTCACAGGCTCCGATGTTCCAGACAGCAGCAGATCCTTGACAGTTAGTGGGAAGCCTGAGGATAGCTGCGGTCTTTGTACATCAGGATACTGAGTAATCCCTTTCCTGCCTGTTGGGAAGCCCAGCTCCCAGCCATCTGCACTCGCAAAGACAAAATGATACAGAAGATTAATATGACACGATGGAGCACAAACATTTGGATTCTTATGTATATTAAAATATGAGATTTGATGTTTGTTGCCGTTCTTACGGCTCTGTTTGTGACTTACTGATGTCAATAGAGACGTTGGCTTCCAGGGATACCTTGGTTTGATGGTTAAGACCGAAGTACTGCGCCTCACCGTGGGGACTCTCCGGACGTAGAGGACTGTCCATCTGGTCTGAGGGAGGGTCCTCACTGATCCCACTGTCACTAGGGGAGGGGGACCAGAGCGGCGAGGCCGACACGGAATCGTTTCCGGTCAAGATGGCGTTGAGAAAGTCTTCCTCTGCTTCTTTGGCCGGTGGCAACATCTGTGAGGTGGAAACATTCAGCGCCTGTTCAATCTACGACACGGTGGAAATATTTGTTAGTTTGAAAACAAACAAACAAAGGCCTGCAGAGTGTGTCATGGCCAAACAAAAACGATGCAGCACATTTAAAGCGATCATCCATATGCAGTATGCGCTATATGAGCGTCATTAAAGCGCTGGCAGGCTCACGCACAATTGGGTTCTGGACTGGCCAGGTGTGGTGGTTGCCATGGTGCTCCGTTTCCTCGTAGCGAAGGATTCCATCGTTTTGATCAAACAGCCAGTCGAGCAGTTCAATCCCATCACAGCCCTGAAAATGTTTCATGAGATTTAATGCCCGACATTTTGTCTTTCGTGCCTTCGGAGCTGGAAAATGACAGCACTATAGGCAAGTTGAAAGATTGTAAAATGTTTCTGTACTGACACACCTGAGCACTGCTAACAGCTCGCCCTGATCCCACCTGATGACCCCGTACCGTACATTATGTTCCAACCATCTGTGTGGGTGGTTGGACTATATTTGGACTACATTCACAATACCTTATACCAAATGCCCTTTAACGGTATTTGTCTATTAGTAGCTTCTAGTTTAGCGAGGGGTTAGATTAGAGCCGAGCTTGAACTTTGCTCTCTTGCCCCTATTTTCACTTGCCAAGTAATACAAATGTAAGAGAAAAAAACCCTTTACCTGATCTGAGTAGTGCTCCATTATTTTGCTGTTTTGGGTGGCACAAAGAACCCCCCAAAACAACCGAGTTTCAGCCAAAAGATCCGATAAAAGTTTTGTTCCAGTTTTTGAAAAGTCTCTTCTCTATCTCCCAGCTCTTGTTCTCAGGTCCAAAGTTTAAACTCCAACGCAACACACCCAGTCAACCGGTCAGCTTTATGCTCATTGGTTACTGGACAAGATATCATCTGATTGGCAGCCAAGAAGAGACAAATCAAAGCGATGGACATGTTGGTCTGTCTGGAGAAGGAAGACAGTGAGTCTGCACTTAGAGGAAAAATATTGGAAAGGTCAAAGTCTCATAATCCCTTTCTTCTGATTTTCTTTGATAACGCATTGACCGTACAATAGAGTTAACCTTTGGCATATATTCATCACACAATGGACATGTTATGGCAAATAAACAACTTTGGTTCTGCATATACAAACAAATATACACATATACAAAACAATACACATATATACAGTACATATTATATTTGGTTTTTTTTTAAATGTGCTTTTACTTAGTTCATCGCTGTGCATGTGTATCTTATCTAATCTATTCTGTTTTTACTTTTAAAGATATTTTTTGCATTTTTATCACTTTTGTGTTTTTTTATGCTTTTATATTATTATTATTTTTATGGGATGCCTATTGTTTATTTTCTCTCTTGTGAAGCACTTAACTATTTTTCAAAGGTGCTATAAAAATAGAGCTTATTCTCATTATTATTACTACATACTGGTAATGGGGCCTGAGCGATTCATTTTAATTAATTTTTTTTGAACAACGTAATTGAATTTCATATATTGGCTATTTGGCTATTGGTGTGTGATTGGAGGATTTGTTGTGGGGGAGGAGGTATAATTGGGAAACTAGCCCGAGGCTGCTTGGAACACCAAAAAGAAAAAAATGAGTCAAGCAGTGGCTGAAATAATTAACAAGTAACAATATGAACCTTCTTTATATCTCATTTGTTTGAAGCCCTTTAAGTCCTGAAACGTGATATTTTCTTGTGCACACAAGTTACAATCTTATGCAAACAACATATGGATCTTGGACGCACAAGTTAATTTGCTGTAAATTCATATTTATCTCTGAAGTCCTCAGAGGCACACAGCCACCATGTAGCGGAGAAAACTCAGCTAATCAAGTTTGATTATCACCTTGGACTGTTATACAATGACATTCTTGCTGCTCTTGCACACACACACACGGGATTGGCATCAGCACCGGCAAAGCACAGGCCTTTTGTGCTTTTACCATATGGATATCAACTTGTTCCCACAAGATAATGTCCTTGTGCGCACAAGATAAAGAAAAAAATAAAAAATAAAATCACTTTCCAGGACTTTAGGGCCTCCGTATATTTGTCATTTCAGAAGGTGTAATTACTTTTTAAAGCCAATGCCTGGAATCTAATTGAGAAATGATTACATTCGCAGTAAATGAATGCTGAAAGTAAAAATAATTTACAGATATTGGCAATCATCTTACTCTCAGATGACACAGCATCAAAGTCAACCAGTGTGGGAAGACAGACAAAAACCAAATTGGCTCTCAACTCCATCGATTGAGTTTTGCAGAGAGCAACCAGTTTGGGGAGGAAGGGCGCTGTTCCATTTATAGTTATAATTAAAATATATATACACTTAAACTGCAGTCCACCCCTCATACCGCCTCTAACATTATCTGACGGCCGTTAGGAGTTATTGGAGCCGTTGTGGTTAAGGATGGGCAGATGTAATAAATAAATAAATGGCGATGAGCTCCAAAGATATCCTGAAAGTCAATTTCTTGTTCGCTCAACAACAAAACAGAGGCAGACACCACCAGAGAGATTCAAATCAATGGAACTTGCGAAAAGCAGGAGACTTTCTACTCACTTGACAAGACATTGACTCATTGGACTCCATTTATTTATCAGTGTGTGTGAGATAAACCAGAAAAAAAAGGGGAATCATACCCATAAGCCATTGCAGTGCATTATTGGAGATTATCTGTCCCATCGTGCTGCAATATGTCTTAACAATATGGGATACACAGTACGTGATCAATACCAAAGGGGATCATGGCAAACGTAGGCCTCATATTTATGATCGCAGTTTAAACCCTCCTGGTTTCAAGACGGAACAAAGGTGGCGGCTGCATTATTGCGTTTTTATCTGGCCAAGATTCCAAAGGGCAAAGGCTCCGTAATTAACTCGTGATTTTAAAAAGATTCAATCCAGAAAGTTTTGCTGCCCTCAGTTTATTAACGTTATCAATATAGCCATCAAGTATAGATAACCGTGCTTCAGCTCTGCTATCTGTCGCGATTTTGTTTCCTTTTTGGCCCGACTCCCAGTGACGTGACTCCACAGAGGCTGTAATAGATGAGGTCATCGTGTATGAGGAGATTCTATTTCACTTGGATTGCGTCATGTTTTACAACTCCCACCTTTGAGAAAGATCGCTGTTATCAAATCTGTTATAAGATGAAATGCTTGCTAGTTTTCTAGATAGATAGATAGTGTGTGTGTGTGTGTGTGTGTGCTGAAGCGCTAACAGCAAATATTTTAAAAGCCCTGAACCCCCTGAAATGTGATCCAGGACCATTCGAGGCCTTTTACGACTGACCTAAAATAGCTCCCCCGCTATCGGAATGCCTCCTGTTCACATTTAGGTTCTGTGTCTCGTTGGACATTAGCTGTTTTTCTATTAAATATTTTAATGGCCGCAATTTGAGGTTGCCCGATGAATTAAAAGCGTGTAATAAATGAAATGTATTATTAGTAGGTGTGCCTCTCCTCCCACCGGCGTCCCAGCGAGAGTCACCAAAATACCAACCCGGCACAGATGTGCAAAGAAGCAGCAAAATCTCAACGCACCAGCGCAACATGAAAATAGAAGCCTTTGAATTAAAGAAAATAAAATTTCAAGCACAAGCACAAATCAAATCCAGGTTGCCTCCCCGGTTGCCTGAAATCAAGACAGAGATTTTTATTACGTTGAATGATAGCAACCCAGCAGCAGAGAGAATAATTTTAACACATTTTGCGAGGTGGTTGATTGGTATGCATTAATGCCAAAAGCATACCAAAATCCTACCGTAGAGACCAAAGTGAACAACCTTTCACCTGTGCCTCAGGAGATCAGTCTTCAAACTAAGGTCAGTCTGGCACTTTGTGAAATATTAATTTGAAGGTGTCTGGAGGGATGTGGTCAGGAACTTGACTTGCTAGTACTACTGCGATTTTTTTTTTTATTAATATGTCAAATTATTCCACTTTAGTCCCAAAGGCAACATTTTTCAAAGTCATGGATCAGTTTTCAGTGGTGATGCCAGCACTGCCAGAATAAAAGCAGAGCCCATATAATGAATGCAGCGGATAGTCTCAGTACTTGTTAATGAGGAGCTGATACGACGTTTGACAGATCACTATTAATCATCCATTTGAACGCCACTCTCACCGCGTTTCACATTCAAGAAATTAAAAATGAAGGTCAGACGACAGGGTAATTCAATATCAAAGTTGAAAAAAAACAAACAATGATCCTCTGGAGCCTCTCAAAACAACCAACATACTGTGATTTACATAAGTTAAAGACCAAATGTCAATCAGGGAAGTAAATGTCAGCCCAGAAACAATGGACGCAACCCGGGACCTTTAAGGTGGCATGTGTAATTTGGTCATCCAAATACACAGAAAATACACACTTTAAGATACTAATATACTGCATAATGTGGAATGTAAGCATCCTGTGATATGATATGTAACTCAATAGATAGATGCAGGGGTGGGGCGACACTTTCATATTGTCACAACTGGTAACATATTCATTTATTTGTATTTGAGAGAAATGTATTGTTTAACTCATATTTGTCAATAATGAAAAATAATAATAAAGTCTTCTATTTAATTTGAAAAAAAAACAGGTAGTTAGGGATACTAATAGGGAAATAAGTAACCTAGGGATAGGTTACTTATTTTCAGCAAAAAGCAACAAAACCTTGTAAAATATAACTCTAAATATCTGTCAATTTTCCCTGTAGATGTTCAAAAACAGCAGAACTGCTTCACTCATCGTGCATTATCAACTGTATTTCACAATATTTGATTTTTTTTTTAAGTATGACCTGACATGGATTTGACATTACTCATGGAATAACAAAGGCTGTCTATGCAGCTCAGATAACAGTAAGCTTAGAATCAATAAATCAAGCCAACACACACAATAAAAGCAGGAACAGAGCCAATAAAGCACAAAGCATCAGCCAAAGTAAAAGCAACAGAAAAAGATATAGATTTGTTGATGTGGATTACTTTGAGTGACTGGAGTAACAAGGAGTGGAGAAAAAAAAACGTGTGTTTTGAGTCGTTTCTTAGATTCAAATAGGGAAGATAGCTCGAAGCAGGACTGATGAAGTGAGTTCCATAGTTAGGGAACAGTGACAGAAAATGGCGTGTTTCCCTGTAAAGAGCTAAAACATTTAAACACCACTATAATCACTCTCGTCCTACATACAAACTTTTCTGATTAACTTTAAGTTCCTACAACTACCAATGTAAACTCTTAACACACTTGCCAAAGTACAGAGATTGCCGGCCAACTAACGAGGCTGTATGACTCATCTTGTCCCAGCTGGCTGGTTTCTTTTGATGTGCAGTGTTAACAGCAAAAGTAATGGTTTTAGTTATATCTGGAGGGGAAATGGCAATATTACATACCAGGTCATTCATTATTTAGACTTTGGTGTCCTTACTTGACTGGTAAAACGTGGCAGGAAAAATCAATGGAACACAGCTGCCCTCTGCTGGTTCCAAGTTGTAAGTACAATTAGAATATAACTGAATTGTGCTATATTTTATATCATGGTAACCTTTGATGAGATGTAATTAATATTATATAATAATAATGATAATATAGAATGCAAAGGGGACAGACACACACCAGCAGAGGAGCATCAGAGTGATGGGATTTCAATGAATGTGTGTGAGCGCAGTGTGTAGTGTAGCCCTCGGACCTGTGGTACTGAGTCATGATGGTAGAAAAACAAGAAGGGGAAGATGGCAACGAGCGTGAAGAGATAAGAGATGAGTATTGGATATCAATGAGGATTAGATCTGGAACTGGTTGGTTAGATTAGATTTCATAATTATTATAATGCCGTGAGAACAACAACTCTTAATCACTTCTGGAATCTTAATTTGGGTGAAAACATGGGGCCAAAAATGCAGAGAAGGCGCCATTATCTGAGATGGAATATGGAATTGGGTTATGTCATCTGATCTTGTGATTTTTTAAGTAACAAGTACAGCTGTCTAAATTTAACAAATGCTTCTCTTTTTTGGAGAGTTTGTTGGCAGTTGGCAAAGCGCATCAACTCCAACAACTTGGCAGTTGTTTTTATGCAGGAATAAAGACAAAAGAATATATGAAAAGATTTTTTTTAACCTTTCAGTTTTACAGCCTGTCTGTGCCGATCAGTTTATAATAACAACTAATGTTACTTTTGCATCACGGCATCCATCACATGACCCTGTACTGCTTGTTGCTTGTATCCAGTAGCTGAGGAATCTGATTACTCCTTGCCATTCTTTTTCACAGCTCTAACATATGCGATCCCTTGCTCGACCTTAATTCGCTCTCTTTCTTAGCTCACATCGACAGTATACTGAACTTTCTTCTCCTCCGTAGCTCCATCTTCCCAGCCCTGCCCCCTCACCATACTCGCCATACTTGCGTTCCCCTGCACGTCAATCACGTCGCTGTTTACCCCTGCAGACGTGACCAAACTAATCGAAACTGACCATGACTGACAAATTGTCAAATCTCTCTCCATCTTTTGTGATTTTTTAGAAGCCTGACTTTCAAACCCTCGGCCTTTTCTTTTAACTCCTCCATTGATTTGGCTTTTGGTATGCCTGTAGTAACTCCTTCACTGTGGCCTGTAGGCTCTTTCCATTCATCCAGTTCACTCCGATGACTTCCTGCTGCTGCTTCCTGTCCTTGCAAACAATGAGAATGATCCATTTTGAAAAAGTAATTTCAGCTTCACCTCCCCAAATAACTTATTTATGCTTTTTGTTAGCAGTGGTGGGTTCTACTCCCTGAAATGTTGCTCCATCCTGATAAGCTTTATATTTCTTCACAGTTTGTTTTGTCTCAATCAAAGTAATTGTGTTTTCTTTATAGCTCGTATGAGTGTTTCACTAAATGTTTCATCTATTGTTCCACCTAAATTGTTACCTCCTGACCCGTCACACTTCTCTGCCACCTGCTCCTCACCCAGAATGTTGTATCGGCTCAGCTCGTCATCTAACCCTTTCTGACCTTACAAATGATAGACAGCATCACCCATGGGCCAAAGGAAAACCATTAATTCTACAAAAGAAATATAATTTATATCACTAAGAACCAAACTAAATCAACAAATGATATTTAACTGCTGCTTTTATATAAAATAAATATTAAACAAAGCCCAGAGAGAGTCTGTAGAAGATGATAGACAAGGTGCCCACCTGTCCTGAGTACTGCTGATTGGTCTCCTCCACTTCCTGTTTGGCAGCACACCTTTCACCTTTCAGGCCAGGCTGACAACAAAAGGTAAAAATTTAATTCCATTTTAAATCGACAACAGAATGTTACTTAAAATTAGAATCATGCAGTCAATCTAAATTAAAGTTTGTGCTGTATGGAAACTAAAACTAGATGTATTTTATGATAGAAATCCATTTAAAGTTTCAAGTTTAAGTTTGATTGTCAGTGGTGCCATGTGGTGG